>PVKY010011522.1:0-11988 GCA_004027775.1 Bradypus variegatus
GGGCTTTTGCTGGCACCTGCAGTGGGATGGGTTGGCATCTCTTTAGGTGTCTCCCATTCTGACTGACAGAAAATAACAAAGAAACTCTCAGAACCTATGGCATACGACAGAAACTGAGCTCAGGAAAATGTATAGCCTTGAAAACTTTTCTAAGAAAAAATAAACATTGGCTCAAGCAACTCAGAACAGCATGAATGGTATTTCTGCTACGCTATAATATACACTGAGTTTTCCAGGCACACTCTGCATCAAAGGAAGATTATCCTTGTTTTTTCCAGAACTTTACCAAGATTTTTTTCACATTTTGGAGAACTATGTCACTGAACAGCAATACTGCTGGTGGCATTTGGGACTCCGACATGTTGGGTCCTACCAGCCTGCACAGATGTGGCACCTACTGGGTCACAGTCATCTAACTACTGTCCTCTAGAGAAGTGGGGCTTGAGCATTTATATATCAAAATATGTGTTGTGTTATTATTAGCTGCTTTCCTTTTATTTCCCCCTGATGTTACACTGGGGTTTATTTTATATTTTGCAGATTTCATTTCAGGGTACCAAAAAGGGATGATAAAAACTTTTCTTGTATAAAGAGAGCCCTGGCCGCAGTTGGCTGCTGCCGAAGCACGGCCATTCAAGTACTGCCTGGTTTGCACCCTTTAAGTGTCACTGATCATCATGTTTGAATATTATATTTTGGCATGATTAGTAGGTAACTGAATGTAAATTTGTATCCTCAAAGATGCTGCTATGACCAAGCAGCTAAAGAAGAAAATATCTTTAAAATTAAAAATATTTCCAAAATATATCACTTAGGGCTAAATAAAATAATTGACATTGCTGCGGAGTTAAATATTGAATTAAAAGATCAACCTGATAGACTGTCCCCAAACATAAGTCACAAGGATAAGGCTTGAAAATTGATAAAAATATTGAGAGATGGAAAATATGTCTAAGAGATCCAATATTTATCTAATAGGATTTACCATATGGAAAAAAAATGAAACTAGAAAAGAGAAATAAACAATGGAATAAATTGAAGCTGTGTCTTCAGATTCAAATAAAATGCCTACCCAGATACTTCCTACTGAAATTTGTAAACTCCAGCAATAGAGACTCTTCTAGGCTTATTAGAAAGAGAGATTATTTCCAAAGGAGTGAAAAATCTGACAGCCTTCAAATGTCATCTGCAACAGGACATTTGATGACAAAGGACACTAGGGTGTACTGTGAGGAAGGGCTAAGCCCAGAGTTCCATCACCAGCCAAGCTATGGTTCAAGTGTGACGATCAACTAAAGATTCACGTAGACACACAAGGACTTAGACATTTTTATTTTGTATTCTATTTTATTCTAGACTCTTCCTGGAGAATGAAGATGAGTTTATGAAAGGAACCGCATGAATAAAAGAGAGAGTCATAAGAAAAAGAACGAGGCAAAGTCTCAGAAATACTAAATGAAAAGGATTTGGGTCCAAATCCTATGCCACTTCCTAGTATGTTATCTCATGCGTATTACTTATCCTCTCTGTGTCTCCATCTCCTTATCTATGGAACACAAGTAGTCATAGAACCAGCATAATAGGGTTCTTTGAGATGTTCTGCATAAAGCTGTTAGCCCCGAGGTTGACATTTGATAATTTCTCGATAGGTGTTAGCTATTATTACCCAGATGGTGTGGCTTCAAATTGCTTGAACATTTTTGGAGGGCAATTTGGCAGTGCCATCAAAATTTAAAATGCACATGTCCCTGGGCCAAACAGTTCTGTCCACAAACTCATATTTGTATGAGAATGTTAATTGCAGTATAATTTATATTATCAACCTAACTATCCATCATTAAGGGAATGATAAATGATGGTAATAGAGTTTTGACTACTTTACCTCTATTAAAAAATTGAAGTAGGTCGTCTTGTTTTATTATAATGTACACATAGGTAGTGTGTATCTACCGATGTGGAAAGGTGTTATGATATTGTGTGGGAAGGTGCCTATAAAATGGCCTATGGAAAGACGCAAAGCGAACCATTAATGCCGCTCCACCTGGCAGTGTCCGTGGAGGAGCTGACGAGGAGAGGACTCTCTTTTTAGCATATACCTTTCTGTACTACTTGAATTGTTTATCTAGCATTTTCTGCTTTTGTGGTTGTCTTTAAAAAATGTATAAATGCCTCACAAATTTCACACCTCAAGTTAAATTATAACCTATTGTAGATGGTTTTTATTCTGTGAAAAGTCTTGGTTTAGATGCTAGTGATGGATTTCACCTGTTCGCCCTCATTAGAAAGATGTGGGGTTAATTTGCCCCACTTTGGAGTGCTGATCCGTGAATGTCAGTGTAAATGCGTCTTCTCCCAGGCTCCTTACTTCATTTCTCACATGCTCTCCATCAAGATGGCATTTCCATCTCCTCCCATCTTTGTTTTCTTCTATGAGCTTTCCCTGGACAATCTCATTCACCCGATGGCTTCATCTCCCAGAAGACAGGACAGGAACAAGCATTTTTTGGGCACCTATTTTGCTCTAGGACCTTTTTGTAAGTAATCTCATTCACTTCTCACAATGATTAGAAAGAAAGGGGCAGCCCTGTTTGGGAGTTTAAAAAAAAGTGAGATGTGTAAAGTCTGAAAAACTGGCTCGAGGTCATGCGGTCAGGAGAGGGTAGAGAGGGGGTTTACAATCGGAGTTGCCTGGCTCCCAAAACCACATTCGACTTTCCTTGAAACCATCCTCTCTTCCATACAGTTCATCACAGAGATTGTAATTATTTGTTTACTTGTCCATCTGTGATACCCATACCTTCTGTGCCTTAGCTCCTTGCCTGTGAAGTGCAGTAATAAAGTGAACCCCTCCTCAGGGTAGTGCTCAGAATTAATCCTGAGTGAGTATTTGCAATAATGTTCAGGTCTGTGCTTGGCGGACAGTGAATGCTGCAGAGGCATTTGCTTCTCTTACTCTTGTTTTTCCCTTGGATTATAGACCCACGTTTCCAGCAGTGTCAGGTTTCCTCCCTCTTGCTTACCTCGCCCATGCCACGGTGTCACAACACGGTTCTGTCTCAGCTCCTTGTCCACACCCATGGTCCCGCCCTCAGCTTCCCCTGCCGGACCCTTGCCTGCACCTCACCCTGCGTGATTCGATCTTGGGATGTCCTGCTCGAGCCATTTTCCTAAAACGTATGTTTGGTTAAGCCACCCCCTTGCTTAAGACCTTTCAGTGTCTTGCAACTCAACAATAAAAAATAGCCCAAAGATTTGGGCAGACACTTCACAAAAGAAAATAAGCACACAAAATAATACTCAACCTCATCAGTCAACAGGTAAGTGCAAATTGAATCCACAATGAAACCCCACTGCACACCCATTACTTTGGCTAAAATTAAAAAGACTGACCATGCCCAACTTGAGCAAACATGCGGAGCAGCTGGAAATCTCAAGCATTGCTGATAGGAGTGAAAAATGGTACAGCTGCTTTGAAAAATAACTCGGCCATTTTGTAAGTTAACCATATTCAGTCATTCTACTTCTAGATATTTGCCCAAGAGAAATGAAAGCCTGTGTTCATATAAAGACTTGTACATAAATATCCATGTCAGCCTTATTTGTAATAACCCCAAAGTGGAAACAAATGTCCATCAACAGATAAAATAATAAATGAGGTATATCCATACAATGGTACATGGCACAATAAAAAGGAATAAGCTCATAAAACGTCTACAATATGAATGAATTGAAATCATTATACTGAATGAAAGAAGCCAGATTGAACAAAAAGAACATGTGGTAAGATTCCATTTATATGTTCAAGAATTAATTTTGGTGATGAATATACAACTATATAATGGTACTGTGACCAGCTGAATGTATGCTTTGTATGACTGCATGGTATATAAATATATCTCAATAAAAATGAATTTTAAAAAAATATTCCATTTATAAAACATTTCAGAAAATTCTGTGGCGATAAAAAGGCAGATTGATGATTTCCCTTGGCTCGGGGCCAAGGGAGGGGTTTTTTAGGACGGGTAATTTGAGTGAGTTTGTAGGTTGAAGGCAAGGGGGCTTCTCTGAGGGAGAAGAGAGAAGGAGGGGAGGGATTTCAAGGGGCGTGAGGAAACTTTTGGGTTTGATGGATATGTTTGTTATCTTAATTTTGGTGATGGCTTTACAGGTGTATACATACGTCAAAACTGATCAAGTTATACACTTTAAATTTTGTGCAATTTCTCATACTTTAATTTTACCTTATTAGGTACAACTTTATTACATTGTAAGAAATTGCTTTTGATGATCCATTTACCTCATCTCCCCTAGCACCCCAGACATAGTTCCGTTAGCACTCATCCAGTAGTATTGTCATTATTTGCCCTTAAATTCATCTCCACCATGGACTCTGATGAATGCAGAAAATGTGTCATCCTGTTGATTTCCTCTCTCCAGCCCAATACGGGCACAACGGTTCTTGCTAACTCACGGGAGGGTGGAGGAATTACAGTGGGTGACCACTGGCAGCTCTGGAAGTACTGCCCTGTGAGGCTGATTTTTCAGACTTACAGATCAGGTGTGGAGGAAGATAATGAAAATTGCAGGTGTTTAGGACGCCTACATCAGGGAATAGAGATGGCAGTGAGGTCGGAGAGGCAAGGGCCCGGGTCGGGGGGCCCTGGTGGACCGTGTGTGCTGGGGGTGCTCAAATTCCAGTGTGCGAATCACTGAGGGAGAGCACAGGCCACTGGGTGTGCAGCTCCGGCGACCGTCTGGCCCAGGCACCCAGATTCCGAGTGCGGGGCAGGCGGGCCGGTGCTGAGGCCCGGGAGCCTGAGAACTTCCACTGAGAGGACGTAGGAGGGGACAGCGGGCTCAGGGCAGACCCCCGGGTGACTCTGACTCGGCACTGGGCGGTGCCAAAGGAAGTGGTGACGAGATGCCAGGAGAGAAGCCAAGGAAGTGCAAGATGGCAAGAAGAAAGGAGAGGCCAAGGACACGAGTATGACAGTGATACGGCCATTGGCAACCCCGACGGAGACGTCTCCAGGTGCAACACGAGGGGGGTCAGACCGCAGCAGGGTGGGTGGGTGGGTGGGGGCAGGTGCATGCTCACGGAAGGGGTGTGATGGTCGGGGGACCGACCACCCTGCCAGGGACGGGGGCTCGGGGCCAAGGGAGGGGTTTTTTAGGACGGGTGATTTGAGTGAGTTTGTAGGTTGAAGGCAAGGGGGCTGCAGAGAGGGGGAGGCTGGCGACAGGAGAGGCAGGAGGACCTAAGGAGCAGGGTCCTGGGAGCTGTGGGAGGACAGGAAGCACCGTGATGGGGAAGAGAGCCCAGGTGACCGGAGGCTCTGCATGAGCTCTCAGGGGTGCTTTAGTGGCTTTTTATGAAAGCGCATCTTTGCTGTCTGGGATAGAGCAGCATTTGCATGGTGTGTGTTAGAATTCTTTCAGTCTTAAGTGTCAAGATACCCAGGCCAAACTGGCTTCAATTATATCTGGGTAGCCCAGGCAGCGCTGGCTTGGCACCGAGCCTGACGGGGGGCTTCAGGGATGGCTTCAGGGGGCGGTTGGCTCTGCTTCCAGGCTCAGCGCTGGGCTCGCCTCAGCTCAGCTTTCTCCCAGGTGCTGGCTTCACTCCCAGACAGATTCTCCATTTGGGATAACAAGCCAGCTGTACTGGAGCTCTGAGAGCTTCTGTGAAGTCCTGCCACTTAACACCCATTGGACGAGTGTCTGTGCCAGCTCCAACCCCAGTCCAGGGCATCTGAGACTGGGGGAGATCGTGGTCCCCCCCCTCCCTGCAGTGCATTAGAATTACCCAGAGGGCCTGTTAGTAAGCCAGGGTGGCTCGGTGGGTCTGTGGTGGAGCCCGAGGATTTGTCTCTAACAAGTTCTGAGGTGATGCTGATCTGGGGACCACACTTTGAGAGCCACTGACCTAGAAGCAGATCATGTTCCAGCTACCCAAGAAGGGGCAGTGACTGCTACACCCACCCTCGGCTCTCCAAGGCCAGTCCCTGAGAACCTGTGTTTGGCTTGTCCTGTGGAACGTGGCTCATGCAGAGATGCTGGGAAGGTGATTGCTTCCATGTGGAATGGAAGGATTGCTTCGGCAGGTAGAAATGAGCCAAAGAGAAGTCCTCGTGCCCAGAGCAGAGGGGCAGTGAGGGAGGGCCATCCCCGGGGCTGCCCAGCTGCACGATGAGGGAAGATGTGACGCTGTGCTCCTGATGTATGGGCTTGTGCTCCTGTAGTCTGAATAGTGAATTCTGACATTCCTGTAAATGGCATCCCCCACTTCTGTCATCTTCTATTTCACCCAACCTTATATTTTCATCACGCTAATGTAACTGTCTAGACAAAAATACGTTAGTTGGCAGAACGGCTTCCAGAAGCTGATTTCCTACCTATGTGTATTTTCAAGCCCCTACCCTCCCACCCCCACAACTCAGGTGAATAATACAAAACTCACTACAGATTTTTACTCATATTTGAATAGATTTTCTTCCATCCTAATAATAATTTTTAGTCCCTGTACTGGTTTGTATATATTATGTCCCCCAGAAAAAGCCATGTTCTTTGATGCAATCTTGTGGGGGCAGATATATTAGTGGGGATTGTTTGGATTAGGTCGTTTCCATGGAAATGTGCCCCACCCAACTGTGGGTGTTGACTCTGACTGGATAATTTCCATGGAGGTGTGGCCCCACCCATTCAGCATGGGCCTTGATGAGTTTACTGGAGCACTATATAAGCTCAGACAGAAGGAGTGAGCTTGCTACAGCCAAGGGGGACACTCTGAAGAATGCACAGGAGCTGAGAGAGTAGTTGCAGATAAGAGAGAATTTGAAGGTGGGCGTTGAAAGCAGGCTCCTGCTCCAGAGAAGCTAAGAGAAGACAAACACCCCAAGAGCAACTAAGAATGACATTTTGGAAAGAAGCTGAAGCCTAGAGAGGAATGTCCTGGCTTTGAAACCAGAACTTCGGAGCAGACGCCAGCCACGTGCCTTCCCAGCTAACAGAGGTTTTCTGGACACCATTGGCCATCCTCCAGTGAAGGTGCCTGATTGCTGATGTGTTACCTTGGACACTTTATGGCCTTAAGACTGTAACTGTGTAACCAAGTAAACCCCCTTTTATAAAAGCCAATCCATCTCTGGTGTTTTGCATTCCAACAGCATAGCAAACTTTGAACAGTCCCTAATCTTCAAATACCAGGGAAGCTAAAGTCATTTCTAAAGTGGGAGAGGGAGTGAGCCTCCCGGTGCACTGGAGGTAGCAACCTGGGGTGTGGGAGGGGCTGGGGTCCATTTCTGACCGAGGCCCAGCTCTCCAAGTCATGGAACCCCAAAGCAGCAAGACTCCCAGTGGGCAGCAAGAGCCGGGCATGCAGGAATAATTGTTTCATGTGTAAAGCTGAGGTTTGACCTAGGTAGACCTAAAACCGAGGACAAGTATGACTGTAGAACCTATGGCTTGAATTTGATTGAGATTGCAGAAACACGGCTCCTTGTGGAAACCAGAGAGGTTTTGTTGTTCCAGATTTTCAAATCAAAAGTCGAATGCCCAGAACTTGGTAGACCCCAGTCAGTTTTGTGATGGGCTCCATAAGGCTCCTGCATGTTGTGGAACTGATTGGAAAGCTCAAAACTTTATTTTTGGTCATAAACCTTCAGGTAGAATAATGGCCTCCAGGGCTGCCTCAAAGCTTGCCTAGTGGGTTCAACTTGACAAACACTGTGGACGCAGCCCTTTCTGATCAGATTTGACTCCGGGGAGGTGTTAGTCTGTATAAACCTCCAGGACCCAGTTTCTGATGCAGGCATGGAGGCTGCAGTACCAAGAGGAATGGGCTTGCAGAAGGTCCAGTATTTTTGTTGGGGTGAACTAAGGATGTGTGTTGGGGCCTCTTTGGGTGACATGTATCATCATGATTTAAGAGAACCTGTTCCTTCTCCTTCTCCCCAGGCATTAGAAGAATAGAAAGACAAGAAAGGTGAGTGCAACCCTCGGCCCAAAGATGTAGAAGAGTAAGGGGTCCATCTGCGTGATGGAAGTGTTCTCTGACTCTTGAGACTTTGAGAAAACAAGTAACAAAACAAACAAAAAGACACAAGTAATGGATGTAGTCATAAGGAAGCCTGGACAATTTATGTGAAACCCAGAAGAGCTCTCAGTGTCACCGGTCTGCTGCAATTCCAGTCCAGACCCCGGGATGTGCGTACCCTTGACTGGGCTGTCAGCCTCAACTCTGGTGACTCGTTTACACTTGTAAACACACACACACCTTGGTCCTGATCTCCTTGGGGAATTTCCTGCAGTTCAAGAACTCAGCCTTTCACCAAGATCATGAGAAGTCAGTCCACCCAATGCAGCTGACAGGGTTTGGAGGTATTGTGGATAAAGAAGAGATGCCCCAAATGTCTAACTCCCCAAATTTCCCACCTTTGGCCCTAAGCACAATATTCTCAGAAGGCAGGCATCTCTCCTTGGGGAAGATGTGGCTCTCAGTGGGCAAGGTGACAGGGAGGGGGGGTTTGTGACGTAGGTGAAGCCTGGTGGGGGTGCCGTCTGAACCAGCCGGTGTGTGGGTCACCCAGGACCACTGCAGGCTCATCCTCTTCTCACTAGTTCTGAATCTCTTGTGTTCCTCCATCAGAACCAGGGCCTTACGTCTTATTGGCACAGTGCCCCCATCTTTGTTAGCACAGAGGATATAATACTGGGAATGAGCACAATTTTATAGTTGTCAGCTGCCAATGAGTAGAGGTTTAATTTTGCCTTCTTTAAATAAAGCTTGCAGGACATAAATACACGATACCTGTTCTCTTTCCTTCACCTTTCAAGGAATGAAATTACACCCAGACAATAATAGAAAATCTCCCAAGTAAGTTTTCCTAGTAAGTGCTGATCACATGATTTTATAAACATAAACCAGGGGTGCCCTCAGTGGATGACTTGCTAAATAAATTATAATTTAATTATTGAAAGAAAAGATGATAGATCAACTATATAAATCAGTTATTCTCCACAGATACTTCCTACCATCTCTTTTTTAATGTAATTTTATTGAGATATATTCACACACCATATAATCCACCCAAGGTATACAATCAGTGGTTCAGAGTATCGTCACAAAGCTGAGCATTCATCACCATGATCATTTTTAGAACATTTACATTGCCCCAGAAAAAAGAAATAAGAAAAACAAGAAATAAAAAAATAAAAGAAACAGGAAATCCTGACACATCCCACACCCCTTACCCCCACCCCTTATTGACAACTAGTATTGCACTCTACCCAATTTGAAGACATACAATAGAGGTAGGTCAACTAAGACAGTGCAGTGTTGTCAGAGATAGATATATAGATCAGTGGAACAGAACACAACATCCAGAAGTAGATCCATGCAAACATGAGCAACTTATATATATATCGTTATACAATCATTATCAAAGATCAAAGCTACTGGATTACAGCTCAACAACTTCAGGTATTTCCTTTTGGCTATTCTAAAACACTAGATACTAAAAACAAATATCTAAGTAATGAGTCAGTGGTCACAGTCATTTGTTAAATCCTAATTTCTCAGTTACACCTTCTCTCTGTCATTTGATCTTTCAATCTTCAGGGATTTCTGGACAATGAGCATTTTTACTTCTCTGTGCTGGAAAGGGGTGTCTACCTTATGGGGTAGAGGATGAAACTAGCTGCTGTTGTTGGCTGGGTTTCAGGGCTTATCTGGCATAAGATCAATCTGGAGGCCTTAAGTTTCTGAAAAAATAAACTTACTAAGAAAAAACGTATAGAGATTTAGGTAGAGCCCAGGGCACTCCCTAGGGTTTTCAGGAATATTGGTGGTTGGGGCTTGGCATACTGTGTCCTACCATCTCTTAAGTTACTTATATTTAACAAGGGTTTAGATATTCATAGCAAGTTAATACATTTCATGATTTAGGCACATATATGTTATAACAAAGAGAGTGGGTGTTTTATTGAGACTAATTTATGGCAGAGCAGGGTGTTTAGACTCACACAGGCTTTAAATTTTCTTGAGTTATAATATTATTGTGGTCATTCACTCCTCCTTGCAACAAATTTTGAGTGAGCACTTACAGTGCGCTAGGCACTGAGCTAAATGCTTAGATACAGAGAAGAGGAAAATAAATACGGTCTCTATTCTCATGACACTTGTAATCCAGAGGCCGGGGCGGACGTGCTGGTGACAGATGAAGTAGCAATTCCAATGTGACTGCATGTCCCTGGGGCTGGAGTGCAGCCCAATGGCCGCAGGCTGCTGGTCACTCCAGAGTGAAGCTCTTCTTCCTCCTATGGCCACCCCAGCTGGAGACCTGGGGTTGGCACTGACCACCTCACCATCTGCTGGGTGCTGCTGGGGTGCTGAAGCGGAGGAAATGGGCTTGAGCATCTGCTCTGGCCCCTTCCGCTGCCACCAGTACAGACCCTGCCTTGGTGGCTGTATTCACCAGGGTTCTCCAGGGAATCAGAACAGCAGGAGGTAAAGATATATAGCCATATAACATAAATATTATGGGATTTATGACAGGAATTGGCCCACACAACTGGGGACAGGTGAGTCTGAATTCCGTAGGGCAGGCTGCAAGCTGGGAACTCCAATGAAGGTCCTTGAGGAATTCCCCAGGAGAAGCTGGCTGGATGAAGTAGATGGAAATTCTCCCTTCTGACTGCTGAAGTCATCAGTTCTCCTTCTCAGGCCTTCAGCTGATTGGATGAGACTTCTCTCCTTGCTAAAGGCAATCTCCTCGATTGTTTGTGGTTGAAATCAGCCATATATACAATCAGCTTAATGATGATTTAGTCCATGAAATATCCTCATAGTGACAATCAGGCCCGGGCTTGCTTGACAAAACAACTGGCCACTACAACCTGGCTGAGTTGACACATGAACTTAACCATTACAGTGGCAGAGGGTCCTCAAGGTGTGAAGAAGAGAAGCTCCCCCATCCCCACCTCAGGTCTGTACTCAGCCACATCCCTGACTTCTCCTGCCCAGGCCCAAGGTGACATGGAGATGGCCAGGGCAGGCCACTGTGCAGTGTCCGTCACCTCACAGGCCAGACCCAGAACTGTTGTTTTCCTTCTGCCCCTTGACTTGGGGCCCTGGCCACCTCACTGCTCCTGTTAACTTTTTCTCTTGGGATGAGCATATTTCCAAGGCCACGTTTCCATTTTCTCTCCTAACCCCTTGGTCAGAATCCTTGCAATGGGTGCTGAGAACATGTCACTTTAGGGACTGAGGGCAGGGGCCTGCACTTCCTGCCTTTCAGAAGGTCCTTGGACTCCTTATGACCTACTCCCAGCAGATTTCCATGTAGCAATCACTCCTGTTCCTGCCCCCATCCCAACCAGGGTCAGCTTTTCAGAGATTCTGCTGTCATAATTAGGTGCAAGTCACAGGCACGTAATGCAGATGTGAGCAGTCAGGGACAACTTCTTGGAGGGAGATAAATCTAAGTCACACCTGAAGATGGTCAGTGGACCTCACCGGGTGGGAGGGAAAGCTGCCTGAAGGCTTAGGGTAAGAGGCTGAAAGAAGTTCAGGGTGACCGGATCAGAGAGGGTGGTGGCACCACCTGAGGCTGAAGAGATGAGCAAGTGTTATCCTCCTGGGCTTTATTAACTCTACTAAGGAGATTAAAAGCAACAGGAGAAACCAGGATGGTGGCCATGGGGTGGAGAAAGTGGATCCTGGAGAAATGTGGGACTTAGCAGATCATGGGGTTCTTGAGGAGCAGGTGAAGGGGAAAGGGCAGCTACTAGCATGAGTACCTGGGAGACAGTGGAGTGAGTTGGATGAGTCAGGTTGAGTTGGGTTGGGTTGAGTTCAAGTTTATGTTGGTTTAGTTTGAGATGCCTGTGCAGGAACCAGGTGACGGGGTGGATGGAAGGATTTGAACTCAGAAGGAAGCAGGCCGCACTTGTAGATCTGGGAGTCCTTGCTGGGCAAAGGGGAATCTA
>PVKY010011523.1:0-12000 GCA_004027775.1 Bradypus variegatus
ATCTCTAAAAGATCCTATTTATAAATGGGCTCACAGGGCGTGGATTAATGTCTTCTGTGGGGGACAGCCGGGCCACATGTCCATGTTCTTCATCCTGTGGGCAAGGCCCTCTCTGGCACACCTGCCTCCCTGCTCCTGCCCAGGCAACGTGTGGAAGAGTCCCATTGGGCCAAGCACATCAGGATCCCCCAGGGCTCTCGGCTGAGATGGCCTCAGCTCACGCTTGACTCCCTCAGTGACCCCAGGTTCTGGCACAGTGATGGGGGTGAGGTGCTGGGGTAGGGCACTGGGACCCCCCCCTTTCCCAGGCACCCCGGAAACTAGCTCGCCTGTCTCTCGATCCCCTGACTCACCCAGCACTTCCCCCCTCCCTGGGCTTGGCCCACAGACAGGCTCCCACACCAGCCCCCTCCCTTCTCTTGCTTAGAGAGCCTTTATCAGTCGAGGTGTGTGTTTGGGGACTTGGGGTGGGGTTTGGACTATAAGAGGGGGTTAAGCAACAAAAAGAAAACCTGGCTCAGTAGGTTTTGTTCCAAACCATTTGGCCTTACACCAAAATGTACACTCAGCTCTGTTGTTCCCCAAAATGAAAAGCCAAGAATTTAACATCTTTGTTTCCTGGTCCCATCTTCTGCCTCTTTGACAACCTCCTTTTGGGCTATGGTGTCAAACGAATTACCTTGAAGATCCTCCTGCCACACACACCCAGGAGACATAGGAATACATTTATTTTTATATTTTACAAAGCATTATATATTAGGGTGCTTCCTAACATTTTGAGAATAAACCATTTTCTTGCATCTTCCTTTTGAAAATAAAATTATTTTTGCTTATTTTCAGAAACATTTGAAAATGACTTGAAGACATGATGTCCCTTTCTCTTAATACTTCGCATTTTGTCTCCTAGGAAAAAAGTTATGCTCTTATATAGTCACAGAACAATTATCGAAACCAGAAAATTGAGCACTGATACAATATTTTAAAATAATCACTCTATATTCAAATTTCTCTGATTGTCACCATTGCCTTTGATAGCACCTTTTCCAGGTCAGTATCATGAATTGCATTGAATTGCATTGTCTCTTTACCCTCCTTTAATCCAGAACAGTTCCTCAGTCTGTCTTTGATGACCCTGACATTTTTAAAGTCCTGTAAACTGTTCCTCTGCAGGGGGTTGCTGATTTGCCAAATATTAGCAGGGAGGGTGACAAATGCCCCCCAGGATCACAACTGCCTGTGGACTCCTCAGCTTGTGGGAGCAGCATGGCTTCCTTGTCTAGCAGGACACCTGCGCAGGCCCATGGAGCCTGGAATTTGAAGCCCTCAGGCTCCTGAAACAGGGGCAGCTTGCCTGCACTGCTTACGGGGTTGGCACCACTTTGAGAAAGGGAGAGATTTGGGGGTGGGTGGGTGCGGCAGGTGAGCGGGCCCCCTCCGTAGGAGGCCAGGAAGCTGGTGACAATGTTGGCTGGCCACATATTGCCCAGAGCAGAACTTGCTCATGTCACAAGTGCATCGCTGTGTCCTCGGTACCTAGGACAATGTCTGGCACACAATGGGTGCTCAATATATAGTTACTCAACAAACTAACCCTAAGGTCTATCACTGTCCCCACTTTACAGGTAAAAAATGGAGGGTCCAAAGAGATAGGTGGCTTGCCCACGGTCACAGGACTACCAAATGGTGGCACCCCAATTAAACTCCACAACGGCATCGCTTGCTACAGCACTTTCTGCATGAGCTCACTGTTCCAAATATCAGGGTGGCAGATGAAGTTGTAGTTTACACTTCTGTTTTTCTTACAATTCCCCCTTGGAGGGCCACCAACCAAGGCTTTTAAAAATCCCTTGCCATATCTCTTTAGAGGGCAATTTGACAATATCTATGTAGGAATTCATCCCACAGGTGTGAAAATCACATCTATACAAGGTTTGTTCATTATAGCACTGTGATAGAAAAAGGTGAGAATTAACTTCAACACCCACACGTAGGGAACTGGTTTCACAGGGATCGGTGCACACATGGAATAGTACACAGCCACGGAAAGTGAGGAAGTTCTTTGGGTTCCGATTGGAAAGTTCTCTGAAGTAAATTATATAAAAGGAAATGGGGGATATAATAGTATTTAAAGTATATGCCATTCTTTTAATTTCCTCAAAGTACTGCACATCTTATATAAAGAGATCATCTCCTTGATGAAAAGATAAAAAATAAAAAATCAGAAAACCAGTGTGGTTCCATCATTTGAACTTATTTTATTGATACTCATTAGCGGATAAAATTTTATTGTGGATTTTTTGATGCATTACAACACACTTTTCGGTAGTGGTTGCACAATGTTTATAATTTATTTGTTTACTATACTAAATACTGCAACCTCCAAATTGCCGATGTTTACACCGGAATTTCCTTTGTGAGGATGGGTGGCTCCTCTTTCTGGATTCATAAAGTGGTCCATTTCATCCATGTTTTCCATGTTCCTTTACTATTCTATCTACTGCTTTAAAATACATTCAAATAAAAAGATATGTTACTTGCAGTGGCACACACATACAACAGCGAGGAGGGTTGAGAACATAATTAGCCAACACCCTTGCATTCAGAGAATAAATAGTCTGAAATTGTGGGACTGCAGCTTGCTCCTGGGGACCTTCTTGAAGCATCCCTGGTGCACATAAAGTTGCCCTCACTCAGTTAAAGGACACATCCCTTGCTGAGGCAGGGGGTGGGGGACAGGGTGACAATTTTGCTCACATACAACTGCTACCCTTCCATAAATGTTTGGAACAAACGGCCACAGAACACCGTGATGTACAGGGTTGTCCTCAGATTATAATAAATAAGTTATCTGCTTGGAATAGAATACCACAGAGGCATTGTGAGGGGAGCTGGAAAGGAGGGAGGATGTTTGTTTAAAATACAGACACACACACACACACACAATAAATAATAAAACAGGCCAGCTCCCTCGCTCATTCACGGCCCTCTTCATAAGTGTCTCTATCTTTCCTAAGGATAAAAAGTGGCACAAGGAGAGAAAGGGCTCTGGGGAATGGGGGTGGGGGGAGTCTTGCTGTGACCACCCCAACCCCAGTTCTGAAACAAGAGGGCAAAATGTGCAGCATCAAACGGCTGTAACAAAAGGCTACGCAAACGAAAGCACATTTCCCAGTAAGGACAGGGAAATTCCAAAGCCTCCTTTCTTTCCCGAACCAGATTGCTATTCCATTTGCTTGTGGTTCTTCCCCTTCCCTGTGTTAACACATTTCTTTTATAACCTATCCCCCCCACCCCTTTTCCTTTTAATCCTATCATTCACGTTGTCCTGGGTCTGGTCCTAAACAATTTGGTTGCGACACTGGGTCCCAGAAATTAGCTGCTAGCTCATAGGCTGTTTGGTGTGTTTGAAACTTATATTTCGGTGCCATAGAACCACAGAGAGAACATTCAGTGCTACTTCCCAGCCAGTATCATTACTTCCCTGCATATAAAAAAATGGAAAAATAAAAACAAGTCACATGGAACATGGGGGTGCTGCCGAGTGTGTGCAGCGGGAGTGTAAAATACATTCTCTTTCGGGTCAGCCGTTTGGCCTGACCGCTGCTTACAAAACACAGGACTTCAAGTTGAAGGCATGGAAGGGAAAGCCACACCTCAAAAGAGAACCGACTGTTTGGCGAGGCAGAGAAGCAAAGGCCTCTGAGAGGCTGGGCTGCCCACATAAGCAAGAAAAGCTCTCCGACCGTGATCGCCTGTAACTCAGGACAGAGGCTCCTTGCACTTGCCAGGGTGGGGAGCATCTGATGACACCCAGGCAGCAGATGCAGCATGATCTGTGCCACCAGAGGACACAGCTTGTGTTCTGAGACACGGGCTCAGCCAGCCACGGAATTCACTGGTTTCCTATCCATGGGATAAGAACACGCTTGGTAGTTTCAGTGTTTCTCAAAAGGAAGGAAGAACAGAGGACACACACCTTCCCCTAGGTCAGCACATGGGAAGTCTTTGTGAGAGCAGTGACGGTGCTGGGGTGCTTCCCACGGAATCCGAAGGAAGCTCAGAGCAGACACGAGGTCTCCAAGTCCTATGTACACATTTTACAAAGTTCACATCCTCCCCGTTAGGCACACAGTTGATTTTGTCTAGCTGGGGGTGGGCCAGGAAGGGGGATGGAGAGCGCACACTGTGTGGGGAAGAGGGGATGGTGGGGAGCAAGGCGGGAGCTGCTGGCCCCCCCAGGGGAGCGTCCCCTCCCACCCTCACCGTAAGCTAGTTTGCTTGGGGAGCTTAGCACCCATCAAGATGCCTGAGGTGAGAGTCACAGGGGCCTTCATCTGCATGCTGGACCCCACGATGGTGGGGAAGCTCCGGTTCCTCCGGATGCCACTGCTGACCTGCAGCCCCCCGATGGCACTGGTGACAGTGGGGCACCCGAGAGGCAGGCCTTCGGGGACCAGGACGTGTGCTGGCCCCGGGGCCCCACAGAGGACAGGTCCCTGGTCCTCAGTCAAGGCGGGGACACGGACTCTCCCCGAGTTCACCACTTTGGCCACGCCGAACCTCCTGACTTTGTCCACGAGGTTGAGGTTGGAGACAGATACGTCTGTCTGGCTCTCGCTGCTCCGGACGTTCTTCTTCTCCCTCACCTCCCTCAGGATGGAGCTGGCTGGCTTGGAAGCCAGGAAGTTGTCGTAGGGGGGGCTGGTGCACTTGAACTCGAAGGGGGGCAGGGAAGACATGGGCGTCTGCATAGGCGAGTTGGGTGGGGTGGAGGGGATGGCAGCCATCCTGGGGGGGTACGAGTGCAGGAGGGCACCCCGGCCGGCCCTGTCCCAGCTCTGCGGGTCGTACACAGCCGCAGAAATGCCCCGCTCCTTCAGCAGCCACACCAGCCCCAGGGACGTGCTCATGGTGGTCGTGGACTCACGGGCGTTAGTGAAGGACTCGGCCAGGCTCAGTCTCCGGGGAGTGCACGGTGTGGCCACGGGCGTGGACTTCAAGTGGCTGGCACTGCTACAAGCTGGAGTTGGGGCTGAGTTAAGGCTGAAAGGAAAAGGTGACAGGTCGTCACTGACAAATGCCCACGGGTGCCGTGAAGAGGTCCAGCAGTCAGTCTCCCACAGGGGGACACTCAAGGCTGTCATATCACCTCGCCTTTCGGTGAGGAGAATGCCCTTCAGCAAATTTACTCAAATTCCAGCATTCCTTCCTAGTACCCACTTCACTGGTGCGAAACATTAATCTGGACCAGGGGATACGAGAGCAGCGGCCAAGGCTGGTGGGACAGGCCCAGGTGGAGGCCCTCAGGGGACGGGGATACAAAGGCTTTAAGTTCACATCAAGATGGTGGCAGATCCCGGCCTTCTGACTCCCAATGCAGGGCTCTTTCCTCTGCACCCTGCTGCACCCTTAATCCTTCTCCCTTGGATGGCAAAACCCATTTGGATGGGTAGAGTTGCGGGGTCAGAGGGGGGCCGTGTCACGTCTGATCAGACCTACAGAGATGCTTAGAAACGGGGCCACTGGGGTATGAAACCTGAGCTCATTCACTGGTTTCATGCTGACGGAAGACCCGCTACGTTCCAGAACCCAGAACTCAAGATCCAGCAATGAAGGAAGTGAGGACAGAGAAGCATAACAGAGGGGCAGCAGTGGGGGAATGCATGGCTGTCTGCTTTAAAAATAGGATGAACTCTATTTTAACAGCTGCTACGGGACTAGGTGAACCCCCACAGGCAGAGAAGCCCTGCACTGTTCCCGAACGAGCAACCATCCGAAAAAGCACCTCTCTCCAACAGTATTGTGGTACCTGCCCTGGCGCCACCTTGAGGATTTGGCCAGGAGTGCAGATGCCTCTTTGGACTGGGACAGAAGCCTCTCTCTGCCCAGCCTGGCAGGGGGAGAGCCAGACACCCTGGAGAAGCACCAACCGGGGTAAAGGGAAGGAAGAGGAGGAAGAGGACCCACCCTGGAGGGCACGGGAGCAGGTCTCTGGAATGGTTACTTGGGAAGGGGAACCCTCTCGCTGAAGGGACACTCCAAAAGCAAATACAAGCCGGGGGCACCACGTGGCTCCCGTGGGCCGGTCTGCCCAGGGTGGAGATGCTGGCGGGTCAGGGTGCTTAGAAAAACACTCAGTTAGAAACCACAGCAGATTCCTAAGGTTAAGATGTGGGTTTTCAAAAGGCACCGGTGGAATTCTACGAATATTGACCTACCAGCAACAGAGGGCAAAACAAGTTCTGGACTTAAAAATCTTGTTTAAATGGCCATTCCTGGGAAGATTTTCCAGTTTATTTCAAACTGCCTCTTTTTCAAACTCAGGCAAAACAGCCCTCTGTTGCTAAAACTCCCAAGGCTTCTTATCCTCAACATGGCCAGACAGACTTAAGGTTGAAGACGTGTGTGCAGTTTTGAGGCAGATGTCAGAAAAGATCATCTGGTTTCCAAGGACAAACAGCGGTCCTATGTTTGCACAAACAATGCTTTCCAAACACAAAGCCACAGCGTTGGGAAGCCATGTTCCAGAGGAGGAATTCAGACAAAAAAGACACGGCTACAATTTACAGGTCCCTGTCTGGTGCAAACTCCATGTTAGGCCATATTAGTGCTGGCACTCAACTTGACTGGGGCATTTAGATGGGTTAAAGGGAGTCAACTGTCAGGGTTGCATTAGCCAGGCACAACCACGGAGGGACACAGCCCGCCTAAGTCCCCGTTAGTGGTGGCCACGCTTGCACCCACGGATGCCCCGCGTGGTCTCGGGGTGCAGGCCCTGCTGGCGATGTGCTCACCCCGCCCTGCCTGAGGGCTCAGACTCTCTGCTCTACACCTCCTGGCAGCACAACAGGGCATATGGCTGCTTCGTCCACCTCCTCACATGACCTGCGGAGAATTATTCAAGGTTTAAGGGGCTCCCTCCGAGCTGGCCCTTCTCGCCTCCCCCCATTTCTGTTCCACTTTCCATGAACCCCAGCTCCTGCTTGACCGTGCCATAAACAACATGACTGGGCAGGTCACTCCACCATGATGGGGGAGCCTATTTCCCTCACAATGGAAGCTGTGGAAGCTCTGAAATCAGGCCGGCTGACTGCCCCACGCCTGACAAGTCTTCTCGCCAGATGGCACCGATTGCAACCACTTCTTGGAGGCACCGGGGGACGGTGGCCACGGCAGGGAGTCTGGCTTCGTCTGTGAGTTACCATTTTGGACATTATAGTCAGCTGTGGTGCACGGTGTCTGGGGTCTATTCCAGAGGCACAAGGGCTTTCAAGGGGCTCAGTAACTCCATCCCGTGAAAAACTCCATGCTCTGCTGGCAAACGTTGGGGCAAAAATCCAGCAGACTTGGCCTTAGCACCTATGGCAGTGTCAGCTTCAATCTGTTAAGGAAAAGCCTGAAAGTCTAATCCCTGGCTAACTATAAGGGGAACTAAAGGCGAGTCTGGGTCTCTATCTGAGCTGGTTCTGAATCAGAGGGGCCTTGCTTCCAAAGGAAAAGAACAAGCAACTTCAAAAGGCTTACAGGATGCTTAAGCTGGCTGGAGATGGCCTTTGGATGAGGCTCTAATTCGGTCTTCCTCTAGATTAAGCCTTGCAGGGGGTTCCCTGAGCCCACCCTACTTGGCGCCCAACCCTGGGAGACCCCTTACCTTGGCGTGACCCGAGTGAGCTCGTCTGAAGGATGCAGGATACGGCAGGTGGTGAAGGTAAAGGTGGAGTTGGTCTGTGACATGCACTTCCCAGGGTGGTGCGCTAAATTGGAGGGAACGAAACACATTCCTTGCATCCAGTTATGCCCACAATGAAAGTAAAAATCCGTGTCAGCCCTCAACAGATGCAAGAAGCAATGAGCTACCTTGTTAGCTGGATCTGGGCGAGGAAGTTGAAACACAAATGTTCTGGATCGAAGGCGGTCCCTCAAAAACAACCACAATTTTGAGCACTGGACTGCAGAGCATCAAATTCCAGCTTCCGTCCCAATCCAGACACGGTTCCCATCTGCATTCTTTGGCCAGTAGTGGATCCAGCTTGGGGTGGGGGAGCTAATGGGCCCCTGTGGGTAAATTTGGTTTCCCTCCTCTGAAGTAAGAATCTGCTTACTTCCTTTGTTGCTTTACATTTCTTTTCACTGGCAAACAGTGGCAAAAATGTGCCCAGGGAAAGGGGAATAGCGCGGGGCATGGAGAGTCGCTTGGCACCATGGAAATGGAGCAAGGCTCACGCGGCTCCCTTTTCTGTTTATAGAAAAAGGGGCTTGGGGAAACTGGTTCCACTACTGTTTATCCGTGATTGCCACGGTGGCAGGGGAACCTCAGCTGCCTCAACAACAATGAGAAGACGGCCCCAGAGCTAGGGGCTCTCTGCAGTCTGCTCTGAAATAGCAGTGCGAGCCATACCAATCCCCCCCTGGCTGCTCTACTGCCATCTCTTGACTGTCTGATTTCTAGGGAAAATGAGACAGCAGCAAGTGGTCCTTGGTTTATTTCCTTTTAAAGCTTTAAAGAATTGTTGTTGAGGCCACTGAAGATTATGATCTACGGCAAAATAAATAAGTCACAGACAGGTAAGCACCATGCATTGGAAAGCTGGAGAAAGAACAAGTAATAGAGTCACAGGATGCATCATGATTGCAGAGGTTATCTTCATTCATAACTCAAGTGTCCAAAAAAAAAGATGCTGCTCCAAATAGCATGCACAATGAAATACTCAATTAATGTCCCATCCCACCCTGCCACCCCTCCCTGCTCCTGCCACAGCTCAGCCCTCAGAGACCTCCTGGGAGAAAACTGATGCACACTCTGAAGATCCAAAGGGCTTGTGAACTAGAATGTTTTTGCCTTTATTGCAAGTTTTCTCTTGAATTTGAAAAAAAGGAAAACCAACAGAAGAGATTGCTGCCCCAGATCTACAGATCCACACATAGTTGACTGTGTCTTAAAAGAAAACCAGGAACCAGATGGAACAAAAAATGTCGGAGACATACAAACTGAAGGCAGGCAGCACAAAGTGAGAATGCAGAGGGTGATGGCGGCTGGAGGAGCAATGTGAATCTCATGTGCCCCAAAGACTGTGGTCAGATCCAACTCTGTGTCAAAAGAGGTTCCCATGGCGTCCGGCGTGGCAGCCAGAACCACTGCTGTGGGGTAACTCTCGACCATGGGAAGCTTCAGGCAAGGCAGAAGGGTAAAAAAATATTTTTTTAAAAAGATAGCTTTTATGCATCTGTCTCCACCAATAAATGTAATGGTTTAGGAACTCAGATAACTGAGGAACTGCTGCAGGTGAACCAAAAATGGAACAAGCTATGAAGAGAAGGCAACCAAACAATCACAATTCTCTTACTGCAATAAAGTCTAGAAATAAAAGCAACAGGAAGTCTGAGAAAAGCATCCCAGATGGCAGGTTATGTGGAAGGGAGGGAAAAAAACAACAAAAATGTAGCAAACAGAAATAACACAAAAACAGTTGAAAGAGAGAGAACATTAAACATCAAACAAAGCAAGGCTAGATTTAGAATTAGAAGCATATACTACTTATAAACACATGGCCGAAATATCAAATCACCCCAAAAGATCACAGATGGTAACTTCTTCCTCCACCCCATTATATATTAGATCTTAAATTGCAATTGATAGCATAAGATGGACATTTTAAAGATATTTGTATTAGCAGAAGCAAAACCCATTTTGTAGAAATGGATTTTAGGGATAGGAAAAGGCTGCTAAAAATTCAGAAGTCATCATTCCCCAGAAGCAATGGATAATTTTGGAAGACAAAGGAAGATCAACAAGCATCAAGCCAGAGATTCGGCCCCTCCCAAATACCACTGGATGCCTGGACCCGCAAGTTCTCCGTGTCAACACTGACTTCTGGGGTGCCGCAGAGCCTCTCTTCCTTGAGACACAACATAAAGACAGTGAGTGGACCGAGGCTAGGCCTGCCATAAGCTCCTTGTGCTCGTCAAAGCGTAGTATTGCTAAAACCCTAGGTGCAGGAAGGTAGCAACTTCTAAAAAAAAAGAAGCACATAAGACATTTTTCTTGGCAGGGGCAACACGAGGGTATTCACTACTGAAGCTTCCTAAGAACACGCCCAACACTGAAGCCCTTATCTGAGCCACAGGTTCTTTGCAGAAGATGGTGTTATGTGTTCACCTCATTCTGGCCATGCTGTGGGCTTGACAACAGGGTTTCTTGAAATAAATGCTCCAGCTTCCCATTTAAAGTCTTATTCTTTTTCTCGACCAGACTGGAAGGCTTGGGAATGTTGTGAGGAAATGTGCAGATTTTAAAGGCATACAGCATTAAGAAGGGCAAGTGCTTTCACCAAGTACTTCATTTGGGAAAGAATTTCCATTTTTAAAAAACGACTAACCCTTTAATATTTCTAACTGTTCTTCCTTGCCTAGGTTCTGAGGTCAGTACAAAAACCCTAATCCGTTAAAGAAAATCTTTCACCTAATTAACCCATGATTGTTGAAGATCTCCAAGGTGGTCAGTACGCCGATCTTTGGTCCTCCTAAAGACACAGCACATGCAAGCACACACCCTTTGGCTGGCTGTGGGTAGGCGCATCGGAGGACCTCCTAGAAGGTGAGAGTCCCTGGTACAGAACAGACTTTCTTCCTGGGAAAAGGCATGGGCTGGCTATGCTCCTCTAGGGGCCCTGTGCCTGGAATTGACTAGAAAGTTGGATGCTTGGGTTCTTGCTGCTGCGCCAGTGATGTGGCAGTCTTGGCATGGTCCCCAGGCCCCAGCAGAGCTGGGGTTTCCTCTGGACGCCCCCTGTAGACTGCACTGTGGATTCCCTCCAAGTGTGCTATAGACCAGGTGGTTGGTACTCTGCAGGACACTCAGGTCACTCAGGGTAGACAGGCAGGAAGTCCAGTGCTTCCCCACAGTCCAATGCGAGGAAAGGTGCATGGACAAGGCTGCGACCCTGGGGGAGCCCAGAGGTTCCACAGGGGTTTTGTAGTATGATTGGGACAGGCAGTGTGGCCACTGGACACATAAGCTCATATATTTCATTCAATCCAGATGGTGAACTCCTTTCCCCCATCCACAGGGAAGGGCGGATTCATAATGTGCTGCGACAACAGAAGCTTTTCTCTCTCTAAAAGCCATCACAAAATGTAGGTCCTTAAAAGAACCCCCCATGGGCCACCCAGAGATGTCAAAGTGTGCAACTCACTTGGTGTGTATCTATGGGAAGACACAATATCCACCTATATAAGGCCACTTTGAAAGGAATCTTTGAGGACACAGAAAAGTTGGCCATGCCACACACACAGTATTTTACTCATGTAAAAAACTTAAAATATATTTTAAAAATTATCAATGCATCTCAACATCTTGGAGAAAATGTCTTTGCATTCCACGGAGATCCTTCCATATTCTTTCCTCGCTCTTCACAGGAAGTTGCCAATTTTAGACCCATATGTAAAAAAAATGAATGCCCCTGGCCTTTTTTTTTCATTTTCTTAACTTGAATATGTAGTGGTGAAGCTGTCACATGACTTGGTTCTGCTTTGCAAAGTGTATAAACTCATTAACCATCACACACACACATACTCGGGGCCTTTCTCCCTATCATTCTATATCTCTAGGAGCTGCCACCAGGTCAACAGCAGCACCCATGGACCAGCCCCGTCTACCCAAGCAAAAACAGGCGCTATTGTCAATCCAGCTTAAAGGCCCGCCTTGAAGTAAGCCCTGAGACCGTGAGTATTAAAATAAGCAGGGCTTTGATTTCTTCTGCCTTTGTTGCTTTAATCCCACCTCTTTCTCACTCTAAAGGATTAAGGCACCCAGGAAAATTCAACTGAACCGTCCTTCCAACCAGCCATCTACTGTGTGATTTTAAAACTCTCATCTCAATCCTTATCGTATGCAGACTCTTCATCACGCATAAATAACTGAAATATAGACTACTGACAGTAAGAGCTAATGACTGTCTGATAAAGTGAATTTTCCATGATATCTGAATTAAATCATAAAAG
>PVKY010011524.1:0-11994 GCA_004027775.1 Bradypus variegatus
TGTTTGCTTTAGAATGCCACTTTAGCCGTAATATGTCAGCAGGAGGTTTTTCTTCTCTTAACAAATCTCAATTTTATAAATAGAAATGAAATTTTCTTGACCAACTTGGTTGAGTCTGGAAAACAGAACATGAAACCTCGTAGGGAGCATCCTTCTGTATATACTTACAAAGAGAGTTATTGTTTTCTTTTTACTTTCCACTTTATGAAATGCCTCTTCTAATATCACATTCTTGTAAAGCATAGCTCAAGAAATTGAACCATGTCCTTAGGGATGGAGGCAGACTAGGACAAGTTGTTCTCAAATGCAATATATTAATGTAATAATTATAAAGGTGATTTGATGAGGAGTAGTAAGTACAGCAGGGATATTTTGGGGGGTAGACCATAATAACTTTTATTATTTGAAGGAATATTTACTAGTTACTGTAATGTTTACTCTCAAGCATATATTCCTCTCCATGGAATTTCTAAGAACTAAAACAACTTCATCAGACTTTGTATCTCTTCTGAGGAAACATGACATAATGGAAATGAATACCATAGTACAGGAATGGAGCTTTAGCAAATTGAAAAAGATTTCTTCCACTTGTGTTTTAAGATAAAAAAATTAAGATTTCCAGATTCCCACTGTGGATGCAGCCCTCTACCTGATAGATACAGTCTGCCAGAAATAAATCATTCTGCTGAAATTCTGTTACTCATTGACTAAGTCAATCAAGATTTCTCTTTTGGAGAGTCTCAAGTGCAGCAATGTTTCTATTTGAAAATGATAGGGGAAATATATTATTAGATTAATTAGATAATTAGCAAAATTCACAGCTGCACTCTGACAGCACATTCAGTGTCTTTGTGTTAATGAGGCAGACCATAAACTTTCCAGAAATGAAATTTACAGAAACATTTATTTATCTTGTATTTATTGTGAAAGCTGATAAAACGAGGCCTTGTATTCTAAGAAACCAAGCTGTTGTAAAATGGTAATCAAGGGCCTGTTTTATAGTCTTGATTTTGTATGTCTTCATTCATAAGAATGCTCAAAAATGTATTGTATTTTATACTTTTATATGCATATCTGTAGTTCAATTGTAAGATATTTATTACTGGCTTTCATAATTGAACCACTAATGAGGTGGCAGAATTGTAGCCACCTGTCTCCATCAAGCAAAATACAAATCTCTTGTTATTCTCAAAGGGGTTTATTTATTTTATGATTTTTTTTCTTTATTAAGGCACATAAGATTAGTTTCCAAGAGGGCAGATATTATTTTCAGGCATTTAAATATTCTTTCAAATATCTTCCTAATAAGGAAGTGAATTTTTTCTCCTGTTGTCAAGAAGTGCAGCTGTGAGTTTTTCTAATTGCTCAATTAATCTAATGATATACTTTCCCCATAATTATCAAACTAATACATTTCAGCACTAGAGCTGTTCTTTACTGGAGCTTTCTTATTTGTTTTTAGTAATGTTGACTTGTGAAATTGTCTAAATTCTTATTATAATTTAGTAATATAAGCTCCATATTTCCCATTATGAATGGACTGGCTTTTGAACCTGGAAAAATATTGCTTTATAGAAAACATTCCATCTAACTGCAACTTTCACATTAAAAAAAGTAATACTTAAACTTCTATGCCATGCCATTCCAGTGGTGCATTGATCAGTATTAAATGTCCCAAATAACTAATTTTAAAATGAGTATCCTATAAATTTGTCTTATTTTTTTAAGAAATGAAATAAAACTTTAAAGGGAAAAGAATTGAATGCCTTACTACTGATTTCCTCTAGTATTAGAAGTAGTAATAAGTGGACCTTCATTGTTGCTATTGTTTTCTGCTTTGCATTAACATTGAAAAGAATTTTTATAGGATGAAATATTTGCTGGAAAAATCCTGCTTCTTCTTGGTTTTTTAAAGCCATTTAATAATTTTGCCATTCATATACCTTCCTTATTCTTTATATTGCTTCTACATTGATCTCCATAATGTACCTAGAAGACTAAATGATTTTCCAAGATTGATTTATTAATTCATTTTTTTTGTGTGTGTATATATACATATATATAGTGTGTGTGAGAGAGAGAGAGAACAAAATTAAATACATGAAGCAAATAGGGAAGGATGCATTTCAGAGAATAACAAAACTGAAATCTAATCCCTGTACGTGATGTCTTGCCAAAGTTTCTGCAAAGTGCTTAGAGAGCAAAAGATGTATGCAATTGAGCAATACATCAGTTGCATTTCTAGAAAGTATGATCACACTAAATGATCATTTATGGCCATTTTTAATACTGCATTTGATACAATAATTGATACCCTCAGTCTCTGACCTCAGTTGTCAACTGAGCTATTTTGGTGAATAAGGACACATTGTTAAAAGAGAGAAATCAAAACTAACTCAGCCAGAAAAACTAAAAATGTAAATGCTTATGTGCAACCTGTAGAAGCTTATAAAATATGTTACTACTTCAGCTGCTTTGGATGACATGCAAGTTAAAAGCTCATCAGTGTGGACTTGAAGTTATGTCTTGACCACTGTCAGTATTTTGAGGAGGATATTATTCACATGCCATTCAAGACCTAAACATGTTTTTATCATCACTGCCAACAAAGTCGTAAATAAGGGATGTCATCTGTCAAATTCTTGGTTTATATCAGAAGAATACTAATAGCATTTAAAAAAAAAGAATAAAAACACAATCTGGTCTAATTGAATTAGGAGTTTTAAACCTGGCTTGACTATTAGTGAACAGGGTCTTTCTGAAGCAATAAGATTTTCTCTTTGGTTCAGTTTCCCCAACTGAAAAATGAAGGTTT
The DNA here is from genome assembly GCA_004027775.1 of Bradypus variegatus. Classification (NCBI taxonomy): domain Eukaryota; kingdom Metazoa; phylum Chordata; class Mammalia; order Pilosa; family Bradypodidae; genus Bradypus; species Bradypus variegatus. Next base: position 2,816 of record PVKY010011524.1, read on the forward strand.
TGTACCAGATAGCATTTCCAATCTTTCAAGCTTTAAAATCCTATTGTCTCCTACTTGAAGCATTAGATGATGTGTGCAAAAACCATTTAAAAATTTACATTTGACCCCTAAAATGAGGATTTTTTTTTCTAAACACAGATAGTAGATATGGCCCATATAAGAAATATTATCTTGAAAAAGCACCCCTCTGCATTCTGTGTATTTATTTTGTAGCTCACACTCTTGTTGTTATTCAGCGAAGTAAACAAAAATTCTGGTGGGGTTAAGGATTAATGGTAAGGAATTGTATGACTGTACATAGTGCAACCTTGAGGGAAGAGATCAAGGGAAATGTCAGTCAAATGCCTGCCCTTAGTGCAGTTGCTAATTAATTCATGAATATTGACTCCAGTTGCAGATTTGCTTGTGTACAAGGGAATCAAGTCCCATCCTATAAATACTGCCTTGATTTAATGAGGCTTTAATAGGATTAAACGGTTTTAACTTTATGACTTCATGTTTTTTATTATGATTGTATAGTGCTTTTGGATATGGATAGATATGGAGTTCATTGAATTTTAATGGTAGACTCGAAATGAAAGGTAAGGGAAATAAGAAGGGGAGAATATATCATTAGCTCAGTAACTTAATATTCTGGAATTTCAAGGTAAAATTAAGAGTTAAAATGGTCTCAAGCAATCCAGAAATAAGCATGATATGTTCCTCAAGATCTCCATCCAAATTAATTACCATCTAGTTAAATAGACTCTTTTCAGTTACTCTAATTCTGAGATATTTTGCCATACCAAGGTTTCAAATTTATGCAGAAAATTATTCTAAAATACTTAAAAAATTATTTTGCTGTTTTCATATTTGGAGATGAAATACTGATGTTTTGGCATGAAATAAGAATGTCATTGTGGATTTCTTATTGGTTGCTACAGGTTTCCATTATTAACATTTCACTTAGAATTCTCAGAGAAACTGAAAAGTGCTTTTGTTGTGCTGCCACATTAGGTGTTTAAATTATACCATCATAGAATCTGACTATTAAAGTTTAAGGCTCAGCTCTGACTTCTATATTATTATCATTATCATCATCATCATTATTTTAATCAAGATTCCTAGAAACCAACTATGTAATATATGTACACATCTTTGAGATATATGTGTTGCATGGACATGGTATGTGAATGCAAGAACAAGATATTTCAAAGTAAATATCTATGTTAAAATGTGGCAAATGAGCAAATCAGGTCATATAACTCCCCTGTTATAGAACAAACAATTCAAAAGCTTCCTATTTTGGGGGGGATAAAAATTAAAATTCCTAATTATGGTCTATGTTCTTGATCCAGCTTGTCTTTCCAAATCACACTGTTCTAGGCATTTTATTTATCATGATAAAAATTCAGACAAATTCTTATCTTAAATATAAAGCTTATCATATAATATGGGAGCCAGACAATAAATGAATATACTACTAAATAAAAAAATCCGCATAATGACAGCTGCCATGAAGAAAACAGCACAGGCTACTTAATAAAGTGTGACTCTTTCATTTTTATTCTTATTACTTTTTTGTATGTGGTAATGAAAATGTTCAAAAATTAATTTTGGTAATGAATGCATAGCTATATGGTGGTATTGTGAACAACTGTACGCTTTGTATGACTGCATGGTATGTGAATATATCTCAAATTGAATTATAAAAAGAAATTTAAAAAAAATACAGTGTGACTAAGGTAGGTGAGATCAGCTTAGATCTGGTGGCCAGAAAAAGTCTCTTTGAGGAGCTCAAGTTTGAGCTGAGATCTGATAACAAGAAGAAGTTTGTCTTGCAAAACTCAGAGGACAGATTATCCCAGACAGGCAGAACAGTGAATGCACAGGCTCTGAAGAAGGAGCAGACTTGAGAGACTTTAGGGACCTGGTTAGAGCACGGTCAGGTAAGAGAGAGAGGGGCCTGTGAGAGACAGCCAAGGGAGATCACTTTTTACTGTCCAGTGTACTGAGGTGGAATTGCCCTCTACGATCCAGTCTCATACCCTGTTTTCGGTTAAGTGGACCATGTCCACTTCCGGCCCACAAGTATTTTGCTTGTTTCTCCTCATGACTATATGTTCAAATTCTAGGAGAATGCCTAGCACGCAGTATGTATTCAATAAATATTTGTTAAATGAATGGGATTTTTCCTCACTAGTTTTTATCTGTATTGATCAGTGAGTAGAGCTGTCATGTGTCCCACCCTCTTTTTTCCTGGGATAGATGTTTTTGATTGACTACCAAATATCATTCTCGATCCCTTTTTTCTCTTGCCCACTTTTCACTAAACAGCCTGGAAAGGCAAGCTAAGCAGTTTGCCAGATTCCCTGCAGGTGAAGGTGGACAGGAGAGCTAGTTCTGACCAAGAAGGCTAAAGACCAGGAAAAAAATATTTTCCTTTGATGGAAAGAGAGATGTTCACTTTTATTTCTTGGCTATGCATGTGCTTCCCACCTTTGAACCTAGTTCTGAGGATATTATGTCTGAAGGTGGGGCAGCCATCTTGCTACCATGATAAAAAAATCCTGCAATAATTGCAGAGTTGTCAAACAGCACCCTGACATTGTGAAGGTGCTGAACCAACCTCTGACTCTCTACCATCTCTGATAATTGGGGTTCGTACAACTTGCTGCCAATCACATTCCCCTAACCCAGTTCTCTGTACATATTTTTCCTGAGAACTTTAAGAACTTCAAGAGGAATCATTTCTGACATCAGACTGGAACAGTGAAAGAAGTTCCTCATAAAAACTGCTAGTTTTTTGTTTTGGTATCTAACGCTTATCTATGGTTGGCAGGCTTATTACACAGTGTCTTTCCTGATACTGACCATATCCTTTGAATTACATTTTTCTACTTGGCTTCCTTTGCTGGACTCTGTCTCCTCACAGCTTCTGTATACACATAAGAGTGTGGCTTCTACTGTGGACACATTTTTTTTTTTTGGCTTCATGTAGGTAATAAATTAGTAATGAATCCATTGGTATTTTCAGTGCAGGAAAATTTGCTCCTTGGAACAGAAAAGTCCCCTTTGTTTCTAGCTTTTCCCAGATTAGGACAAGATGTCATTTAAAAAAATTTTTTTTGCTCATGTTTTCACAATTTAGCTTATTTAACTTTATTTGATTGTTCATCCTTGAATAATATAGGTAATTCCCTGGGATTTCAAAGTAATGTGGAAAAAATAACAGTTATTCTGAGTTGCATGTTTATCAGATGTTCTAAATTCTCCAGTGCCCACAGAGAATCACAGATTCTATGCCCTGTCCCAAGCATGACTCAGGAGATTAACATTTCCCAATTAAAGATTTCAGCTTACAGTAACTTCCCCAGTCCCTTGCTAGTTCCTAACCCTCTCCCATTTTTATTAAATACTAAGTTCTAATAGTTATGTTTATTAATAACAATGGTGAGAGATGACCTTAGGATATTTGTCTTTTGAGTTAATTCACATTGTATCCTCTTTTAGGAGATTGTCGATCATTTCTATGACTCTTAAATGATTCATAGAAATTGCTTGTTTCGTGTGTGGGTCCTTATTAAGGTGCTTGCCGTCTTGTGCGGCTCTTATGTCTTTTACATTTGTCTCCTTCATAGAGTATGAGTCCCCTGAGGCCAGAGATCACATTTCATTCTTCATAGGATCTTCAATTCCTAAAGCAGATCTTGGCACATAGTAAAAGAATAATAAATGTTTGGTTAATGATGAAATGAATGAATGCATACATGAAGGAATACATAAATATTACTTTTCACATCTTATACATATAATGACTTTGTATGTCTGTGTAGCTACAGGTTTCAATTATATGAAATCACTGATGAACCACTGCCTCTCGAGCAGTTTATGACACTCTTAGATATGATCTACCAGTTTGTAACTCAATTTGCACATAAACAGGAAGTTTTTTTTCTTTCTTAAAATCAAAACTGAATAGATATGGTGCAATATGCTTATGAAAATCAGTAATGTAATCAAGTGGCTCTAGCTTTCTTTGGCCACATGTGGTGTTCATGGATGCTAGCTGAACTCCATGGGATTTTTTAAAAGAGTATGTGTTATACCAGATTTTCTTTGGCAAATACATGGAAGAAAGATTTTAACTGAGATTTTGGAATCATAAATACTATATAAGTAACTTCCTTTTCTAGCTCTTTCTTCCTTCTCTGTAGTGCTGATAGAAAATAAATGGGAGTCTGTGTCCATATCCCAAGCCCTGGCCTCTCACTTTACTCCCCAGACGACATGAACTTCACCACCCGCTCCACCACCTTCTCCACCAACTATCGACCCCTGGGCTTGGTCCAGTTGCCCAGCCACCAGGTTTGGCCGGCCAGCACCGTGGCCAGTGTCCACGCGGGTGCTGGGGCTTTGGGCCCCCGGATCTCTGTGTCCCATTCCGCAAGCTCCCTGGACGGCTGGGAATCCGGGGGCCTGGCCTGCAAGATGGCGGGAATGGGGGTCATCCAGGGCAAGAAGGAGACCATTCAAGCCCTGAACGACTGCCTAGCCTCCTATCTGGACAGGGTGAGGAGTCTGGAGACTGAGAATCAGAGACTGGAGGGCAAAATTCAGGAACACCTGGAAAAGAAGGGATCTCAGGTCAGGGATTGGGGCCACTACTTCAAGATCATCGAGGAACTGAGGGCTCAGATCTTTGAAATTTCTGTGGACTACACCCGCATCGTTCTGCAGATTGACAATGCCCAGTTGGCTGCTGATGACTTCAGAGTCAAGTACGAGACTGAGCTGGCCATGAGCCAGTCTGTGGAGAGCGACATCCAAGGGCTCCACAAGGTCATTGATGACACCAACATCACTCGGCTGCAGCTGGAGATGGAGATCGAGGCTCTCAAAAAGGAGCTGCTCTTCATGAAGAAGAACCAGGAGTAAGAAGTAAAGGGTCTACAAGCCCAGATTGCCTGCTCTGGGCTGACCATGAGAGTGATGCTCCCAAGTCTTAGGACCTCAGCAAGTTCATGGCAGACATCCGAGCCCAGTATGACGAGTTGGCTCAGAAGAACCGAGAGGAGCTGGACAAGTACTGGTCTCAGCAGACTGAAGAAAGCACCACAGTGGTCACCTCTCAGTCTGCTCATATAGGAGCTGCTTAGATAACGCAGAGCTGAGACCTACTGTCCAGTCCTTTGAAATAGACCTGTACTCCATGAGAAATCTGAAAGCCAGCCTGGAGAACAGCCTGCAGGAGGTGGAAGCCCAATATGCTCTGCAGATTGAGCAGCTCAATGGGGTCCTGCTGCACCTGGAGTTGGAGCTAACACAGAGCCGGGCAGAGGAGCAGTGCAAGGCCCTGCTGAACATCAAGGTCAAGGTGGAGACTGAGATTGCCACCTATCGCTGCCTGCCAGAAGATGGAGAGGACTTCAGTCTCAGCAACGCCCTGCACAAGAGCGACTCCATGCAAACCATCCAGAAGACCACCACCTGCAGGATCGTGGATGGCAAAGTGGTATCTTATTGCTGACAGGGCGATGCAGGAATGAGACACAGACACGAAGTTAAGAGGTAAGGGAGCAGGGGACCCACATAGCATCGAGTGCTAAGTGGATACTGGTACAGCTTTGCTCCAGCTATTTATTTGGTTCCACAGACAAAAGGTCCTAAACACACAGAGGACCCCAGGTGCATATGGTTACATTCTGTTTACACATCAGAAAGGGCAATCTTGGTTCAGGAAAAGGTCAACCTCCTTATCACAGCCCCAAGACATCTATTACAGGGCGTGCCTGCATGGCATTCTATGCAGGCCAGATGGAAATTAGCAAGACAGGGAGGTCAAGGACAGACCATCCAAGACTTGCAGCTTCTTGTATTAACAATGCGGGTGCTGCCCTGGACAGTGTTCTGTCCAGGCAAGACTTGATATTTTGCACCCCCGAGCATGTCAAGGATGCACTCCCAGCTCAGGCTATTTTCCCACAGTATCTGAGACCAACAACACCAAAATTCTGAGGCATTGAGGTAGCAGAAGCAGGGTGCCCTTTGGGGAACCGGTGACCAATAAAAACTTCTGCATCTTTAAAAAAAATAAAGAAAAAGAAAAAAAGAAAAGAAATAGGATTTAAACAAGACTTAAAACTAAAGAGACTGTCTCCTTTCAGAATGTATCTCCTTAAGTGTTTTAAAATGAACCCCAGAGGAAAGGAGTCTGCAGATAGAGAGGCTGTAAATAAAAGTGATCCAGGTTCTGGGGCCCTCCCTTCCTCTCCTCTTAAATTCACCAGAAAGGATGCAGTTTCAAGCCTTGCCTTTGGCCCTTTCTCAATATGTATTACCAGGTAGAGTAGCTCATACTCACAGAGGAACATGAGTTCACATGTCAAAATAACTAAGCACCTAAGAAGTACAAAGAATGTAAAAGAAGATAAGAAAAGGGACAACAAATATTACCAGAGGCATAATTAGTGAAACAGATGGACTGAGAATTTAAAATAACATGAAAAATATATTAAGGAAATAAAGGCAGATAATAGCAATATACAGTAAGAACAATAAATAACAAAAGGACCAGGAGGAAATATTAAATATGGAAAATATAATTACACAAAGAACATAATTGATGAACTCTAGAGTTAGCAGGACCCATCTGTAAAAAGGAATTAGAATTAGTATGTTGCAAGATCAGATTGAGAATTTTTCCAGAAGGCAGCAGTGAAGGGTGAAGAGAAGTTTTAGAATAGCAGAAGTACTCTACATATAAATAGGCTAAGCTTCCAATTAAAGAATTTAATCTCTCAGATTAGATTTTTAAAAAATAAATCCAGTTCCAACAAGGTAATGTCTATAAAGACATTTAAAACAAAAAGACATGCGAAGTTCGCTAAAGGTATACCAAATATACACCTTTGTAAAAATCTAACATGAAATATATAATTTAATAGAAATAATTCAAAAGAGTAAAAGAAGGATATGGTATTCTGGAAAAGGCACTAAAAGATTAATAAACAACAATCAATATGTTTGTATGTACCTAGCAATATAACCTAAAAATATATAAAGCATTCCCTGTCAGAAAAGCCAAAAGTAGAGATAAAACTAGTATTACAGTTAAATATTTTAACACACTACTCATTTTGTCTACTGAAGCGGACAAAAATGGAGATATTGAATATCTGAAAAGTACAATATAAATATAGGTATATATTAATGTCATATTAGATATTTATTTCATGATATGTGTTTGTAAGTGTGTACATATGTGTACATGAGAAAGAGGGTGGGTGGTCTATACCCTGAATTCAAAGAATACATTCTTTTTGAACACACACGGAACATTTAAAAAAGTAGACCATTGTATTAGAACATAAAGATTACCCAATTAAGACGACTTACACTGCCGTAGAACCATTGAGTCTCCATCATTCTAAGACTGTATTGTGTTTTAGATAACAAATTTGCCATAATATACAATGATATTTGGGAAATTAAATGGCCTTAACAAAGAGAATATGGTTGTCAAATGTACTCTTAATACCCTACACAGAAACTTACAGAGACTTCCTATGGTTCTTCAGTCATATCTGGTAATCGGCTTCCAAATAAGCTGATATCCCTTACATATTCTTGCTGCATTTTATGGCTTTTTTCTTTAAAGCATGGTGCATTAATAATAACCATTATTTATAATCATTACTTATGTGGTATGTATAACATTAGCTGTTATGTTTTCAGTATCTCAACAAAAACTCTATGAAATAGGTAATATTATGCTAATTTAATAAAAGAAGAAATTGGGACATAAAAAACTTAACTAACTTGTCAGCAACTGAACAGTGCTGGAATGTGAACCAGGTGTGGTTAATTTCAGAATCTGGGAGTTAGAGAACAGCGGTGTTACTTGGTCATCGGGCTAGGTCCATAAGCGTGCAGTAAATGCATGGTGAATTGAATTAAGTTCCCATCACTGTAATGAAATTCTTAACACACACACAAAAAATGAAGGTCAGGTATCAATACCACTATGGATATATAGTCAAAACAAAATAATTTAAGAGAGAGAAAAATAAATCTCAATGCCAGTCTGCAATATTCTGCAGGATCACTGTCCTGGCAATGAGTCACATGTATCCTTGCAACACGCTGCTTCATGAGTGTATGTGGTAATTACATCCATAAGATCTGAGTAAATCAATTCCTTAATGTGGTAATGGCGTTACAAGGGTAGTAATGGTGACATTAATAACAATAACCATAATCCTTTGAAAGTTTGAAAACATAAAGTCTCATAGAGACTGTGCAGCTATTTGCTAAATGCATTTTTTAAAGGGGAAATAATTTACTTTTATTGGCCCTGACCCAACAAAATATTAATATCTTTATATCGTTTTTATCATGGTAATAAAAGAGTCCAGAATTTCTAACATATTCTTCCTAGGCAATGCTCCAAATCCTGCCCTCTATTTGGTATTACAGTATCAGTAATTGGTGTCTCATGTTAACATTTATTTAAAGCTGCTGATTTAACATTTAAAAATTCTGAGGTTAATGGATCTGTATTCACAGATCCATTAACCTCAATAAAAACAAATGGAACCTCTTGTGAACTAAAATCAGTTCAGATCATGGATATGCTTTCTCTAATACTCACAACATTTAGATTGTCCTGCTAAAATGTCAGGTCATAAAAAGGTCTACTAACATAGTAATGTTCAAGGTGATTCTCCATCTTTTGCCAGTGTTAGGTCCCATGTAACAGAAGCACAGCTTCTCTGTAAGGGGTGGTAGATAAAAAAACTGTCTTCCATGCATATATTTGCTGCAGTTTATGGATTCTTAAAACACTCTAGAGTCTCCTTCTCTAAAACTTCTGTGACTTATTAAAGCCCAGTCTGTTTCAGTTGTCATTAAATACCCATAAAATGTAGGGACTTCAAAACCTGATCTAGGTTCTCATTTTCAATAAGCTGTATTCAAAGGACCAAAGAATTACTTGCAAGCTATAGGCACTACTGGATTCTAAATAAATACTGAATGATGGGAGGTAAGGCACTAGAACTGTTTTCCCTACTTGATAGCTGTGTGAGCTTGGGCAAGTCACTTAAACCCTCTGATCTCAGATGCCTCAGGTAATATTCAATTATAAGCCTGCTTTTGCATTTTTGTTTGCTTGTTTTGTAGCCTTTTGTGGTTTAAAA
>PVKY010011525.1:0-11913 GCA_004027775.1 Bradypus variegatus
GGGAGGGGAGAGGAAAAGGCCAGGGTCTCCGAGCCAGGAAGGAGATGTTGCCCCAACAGCTGCTTCCCAGCAAGGAGCCGAAACTGACGGGTTTCACTGGCCAAACAAACACGGCCAAGAGCCTGCCAAGTTTGCTGGCTGTGCCAGGATGCCCACGGCGTTTGTCATGTTCCTTGATGGTCTATGATGCCCAGGATATTCCATGATGTTCTGTGATGTCCCGTGAGGTTTCATGCCATCCCATGACATTCCATGGTGTTCTGTGGTATTCCATTATGTTCTATGATATTCTGTGATGTTTCATGATATTTCATCATGTTCCATAGTGTTCTGTAATGGTCCATGACATCCTGCGACGTTCCATGATGTGCCGTGATGTTCCATGACAATCCGTGACGTCCAAATGACACCAAGGGGCTGTCGCCTTGGGATTTGTATAACACAGATGTCTGGAGCCCCACAAAGAGCTCATCTGTGCATTCCAGAAAGAAGTGGACCGGCAGACCAGGAGGATGCAGGACGGTGGGTGTTGACAGGGAAGAGATGAGGATGGTAGGGTGATGGTGGGGAGCCATGGGGACAGTGCAGGGGATGGTAGAGATGGGGGGAGACAGTGGGGGGCAGTGGGGGTCGCTGGGGGATGAGGAGGAGAGGATGGTGGGCTTGGTGGTTTCTGGTCTCCTGAGGAACATGGAGCAAAAGCAGAGGTGCAAGGCTGACCCCACCGGCCGGGCACCTGGGCTCAGGGAGCCGCTCGGGAGCCACAGTCTAAGTTCTCTTTGGCTCAAGAAAACAAAGGAGCACGGAAGGACAGCATCCTGCGTGAGCTCCTCAAGGCACCGTGGGTCTCTGGAGCCGGGCAGAGCCCACCCCCGGCCTGGGGGGCAGGAGCCTTCACTCCACATTGGGTGTCCGGTGGCAGGTGCCTGCCCCGGGAGCTGTCGGGCAATGCGGCCCCAGGCTCCAGTTTTCTCCACACAGCAAATGCGAGGTCCCCACTTGGTGGGGTGGTCACAGGTGAGCGCAGGAGACTCCGGAGCCTCAGCTGGGGCGGCGCCTCCGCGAGAGCCAGCAGCAGGGCGGCCGACCCCGGACACGCGCTGCTCTGACGCTCGAAGAACCGCCGCAAGTCTCAGGCCTTCCCGCACGCCCACACCCGCTGGCCCGCGTACGCTCGCCCGTGCACACACCTGCTCGCCCGCGGCAGCTCGGCCACCGTGCCCACTGCCCCGCTCCCGCCCCGCCACAGCTCCGACTCCTGAGCCCCGAGTGCACGGCGCGGCTCCTCCCCAGCCCTCAGGAACCCACCCCGGTGGGCACGAGGCAGCAGGTGCGAGGGCGGAGGAGACCTCCGGGGACACCCCGACACCAAGAAACCAAGAGACCTGTCGGCGTTTTGAACAACCGCGGATAAACCAGCTGGAAAGCGCGGTGAAGGCGGCCATGCTCTCCCGCGGCGCGTGTGCCCTGGGCACGTGGCGGCTCCCGACTCACAACCACCCACCGCCCCCCAGCACGGGAGCCCCGAGCGCTGCCTCCGAGAGTGAGCGCAGGCCGGGGCGCCGGGACGGGGGCGACTGAACGCGGGCGTCACGCTGGGCTCGGTCCACCGGGCGCCCGTCGCCCCCTCCCGCCGCCTCCTCCCCCTGCCTGTGCTGACCCGCAGCGGGACGGCCAGCGGCGCCCCGAGGAAAGTGGGAGGAGCCGTGCAAGGAGCCGGCGCCCAGGCCCTCCCCGCGCCCGACTGCGACCTCCCAGACCCGACCCAGGCAGGCCCCGACCCAGGCAGGCTCCGACCCCGCAGGCGCCCCGAGGGGCTTCCCAGAGCAGGGGCGCGGACGGGGTCGGGGGGCAGCCACGGGCGGGGGCGCCGGCCAGAGGGGTCAGCACAGCACAGGGGTAGGCACACACCCACAAGTCAGCGCAGCAAGACCACCCCCCAAGGCCCGCCCAGCACCCAGAGGGCCCCGCCCCGGCACCCAGCAGGCGGCCACCTCGGGTAGGCGGACCCTCTCCCAGGCAGCTGCGGGTGAGGGCGCACAGGCGACCCTGGGGGCTGGTTGTTGTTCTTCCTAAACGGTTATCTGAAAGATATTTTCGTGGAACCTGAAAAGTAATTAAATTACTTCAAAAAATAACGCAGACGGCGGTAGGCCCGAAGGGACCAAGTCCCGAACAGACCCGGAGAAAGGCGCGCGGGGGCGTCGCCGGTCCCCGGAGGCCGCGGCGAGGTCGGGGCGCGCGGCCCGGAGATCTCAGGGGCGTGCGTGCGGGGTGGCGCCTGGTGGACGGCGCGACGGAAGCAGGGGAACCCGCGCATTTGGAAGCGTCTCGGTCTGGCTCTATGAGGACCCGAGGACGCCAGCCCGCGAACCCGCTGCCTCCGCCAGGGAGCCCTCCCGGGTGGCGCCTGGGGCCCAACCTCCAGGCCACCTCTGACTCCCAGAGGGCTGCGCGCCCGAGGCACGAACCTCCTGGGCAGGGAGCAGGATCGTTGCGCTGAGCCCCAAGCCTGTTCTTACTCTGGAAGCCTAATTCTTGCTCGGCTTTAGTAAAATTAAAGTACAGATGACAAGGGGAGGCTTTCCACACAGTAAGTACTCTTTGTACAAGCAACTGTGTTTAACCGTAACAGTAAAGTAGGAAACTCACGGAAGTTAGGTTAGACCGGCAGGGGCGCGTGGCAGTTACCAGGTGCACGCACGTGCGCCCTTGCTGAAGGTGCCCCGCAGAGGACCGGGCTTCTTCGGAAGGGGGTCCCGGGAACCAGCCCCACATGCCAGATGCGGGGGGCATGCAGGGGTTGGGGAATGCAGCGTCCGTGCTGCCGGCCCGGGTTTGGAGAGCTCCACAGCGCCTCCCGCACACTTCCCCACTTCTTAGCTTTGGGGAAAGTGAGGAATGGTTTTGCGTTTCATCACACAGTGTGACACCACAAACACTTTTTTCAGGAAGCAAGTGGCTATCTCCTCTTCTTCAATACAACGAAGGCCCCGAGGAGACAGGGGAGCTGAACCGAGCCACTGCAGCCGTTTACAAACGTCACACACGCTCTCTAAAAGGCTAGAGCCTGCCAAGGGTGCGGGCACAACCAGCTCTCCATAACAGGCAGACCAGCGGCGGCTGCTCTGCTGCCGATGCTGGGAGGGACAGCACCCCAAGAGGCCTGCACCCCCAAGGGACCAGCACCCTGAGAGGCCTGCATCCCGAGGGCAGCACCCTGAAATGCCAGCACCCCGAGGCCAGCATCCCAAGGGCCCAGCACCCCGAGAGTGCCGGCACCTGACGGCCTGGTACAGGCCAGGGGCAGAGGTTCTAACTGATAAAACCAGGTTAATGGCAGCTCCTCTCAGGGCATGGTCGCAGTGACAAACCAGTGACACCCCATCATCATCCCCTTTCCTTCTGCCGGTTGGTATCAAGAGCACCAAGCCCAACCTCCACCCCACACACAAACTGCAGAGCCAAGGAAACATGGCTCCGCTCTCTGTGGCACATACCCGTCCCCCTCAGCTGTCGCATCTCGGCCTCCCCACTGTTCTGCATGTGCCTGAACATCTGCGGGCCCCAGCAAGCAGCCCAAGGGGCACCCGCCAGAGAGTGGCGCAGCTCTGGTGCCCCTGGCTCCTGGAAAGCTCTGGGTGCCACTGAGCAGAGGGCCCGGGGGCGGGGGCTTGGGGCTGGGTGACCGAGGAGCACCAAGACTCAGCAGCCCGTGGGCAGCGGGAACGCCCGGAAGACAAAGGCAGGGCATGGCTGGGTTCCGGAGGTGAGTGTACCCCAAGGGGCATGGGGCAACCCCGAGGGCAATGGGGACCACATCCCACCCAAACTCGGGTTTAATCTCACTACAAAGAAACTCTTCCACTGACTGACATTTTAAAATTACAAAATTTCATATAAAATGTGGATACTTCAGTTCTTAAAAGTAAAGACAAAAAAAAAAAAACACTTGGCAACGCTGGAGCACCACCCCACATGGTGGCGGCTGTGTGGATCCGAAGAGCTCGGATGGGGACGGGCCACGGAATTCACGGCCACCCGCAACTGGCCCTGCCAAGCCACTGGACATGGAGGGCAAGGCAGGAGGCGTCACGGCAGCTTCAGGAGGGGCAGCACCAAACACCCCGAGGAAAGGGACGAGTCAGGGTGTTTCAGATACTCCGGGAGCAAGAATATTATGTGTGGCAGGTGCTCAAGGAGCAAAGGGGGCATATACCGGGGGAGAGGAAAATGGCTCAAAACCGTCCACAATTAGAAACCAAGGGGCCTAGAAAGTGACCTGGAGAGAGCACCCCCAGAAAGCCACAGGCACCGCCGCTGCGGTGCTCCTCCCAGACACCCCTGTTCCTTTCCCCCTGGAACAGGACAAACTCTGCCGGGAACTCTGCGAGCGGAGCTCTTGGCAAGTGGCACTTGTGAGCAAGGAGGTTCTCCATGGGGGCCCTGCCTGTCCCATCACCCCCGCCGCTCCAACCAGGGGTTCACGTGCCTCGGTGGGACCAGGCTGACCTGCCCGTCCCCCTCCCTGGAACTCCCTGGGGCACTTGCCAGTCCCCCCCCTCCCTGGGGGCTCTCCCAGGGGGGCCTGCCCATCCCCCTCCTCACCCGGGAGACTCTCCCTAGGGCGCCTGCCCGTCCCCCTCGCTGGGGTCTCTCCCGGGGGCGCCCGCCCGCCTCCCCCTCCCTGAGGACGCAGCCCCGCTGCCCCCAGCCCGGGGCCACCCGTCCGGACTCACACAGGCCGCTGACGTCCAGCATGCTGGAGATGCCGCGGTCGCTCATGTCCACTTCGGGCTGGCTCTTCTCCCGGCTCTCCTCCACCAGCTTCTTCAGGGACTTGGACATGATCTGCAGCAAATGACAACGGCAGCGTCCGGAGGCGACGGCGGCGGCGCAGGGGCGCAGGGGCTGGGAGGGACCCTGGGGCGCGCCCCCGGGGACCCGGCCTGGGAGGGGCGTCGGGGACCGGGGGCGGCAGGCAGGCGAACGGGGTGGGGCAGGGGCGGGCGCAGGGCAGACCCAGGGCGAAGCGGCACTCACCGCAGGGCAGCGCTGCCAAGCGGCCTGGGAGGAACCCGGTCCACTTCGACCCACGGGGACGCTCTCCCTCGGCGCTCCGCGCAGGCGCATTCACCCGGGACGGGCCACACCCACCCCCACCCCCGCGCAGGCGCATTCACCCCCTGATCGGACACGCCTTGTGCACCGCGCAGGCGCACTCAGCGTCACGCTTGACTCCACCCCCGACCTGCCCGGCCCTTCCCAAATTAGGAGAACAATTAGCCAAAAGTGCTCCGGGGTGAGGTTTCGTCCATAAAGAAATACGAACCCCGCGGCTGGCCAATCACAGGCGGGAGTCGGCTCTGAGGCCCCGCCCACCGGCGGGTTGGTAGGTCCCCTGGGTTGAGACCCGAATGCACCGGCGCGGACGCGTGAACACTCGCTGCAGCGCAGGCGCAATTCGCTGGTCGAAGCACAGAGTGCTGTGGGCGGAAGTGAGGAAGTTTGGGGGCTCCTGCGCGATGTAGAGTTGAAGGCAGGGTTGTGTCCTGGGGGCGCTAGAACTAAGTGACCCGTCGGCCTCCTGCTTTCGTAGGTGAAGCTCTCCCAGCAGAAGTTCTCACTTGAGCCCCCCCATGGCCTCCCACCGTGGTGGTCTGGGCCTCCCGAGCGCCTTCCAAGCTTGCTTTCCCCAACTGGATCCACCTCCTGGATCAGAAGCTACAAGAAAACTTGACTGTTAAAAGTCGACTTTCCCACCTGTGAAACATGAAATTGCAGCTCCCAAGAGCTGCCACTTACTCTTACTAAAGATCTGAAAGCAGGGATTCGAACAGATAGTTGTACACTGGTGTTCATGGTGGCTTTATTCACAGTTGCCAAAGGTGGAAGCAACCCAAGTGTCCATCAACTGATAAATGAATAAACAAAATGTGGAAATGTGGTGTATACACGCAATGGAATATTATTCAGCAGTAAGAAAGAATGAAGCCCTGATACATGCAACAACACGGGTGAATCCTGAAGACATCATGTTGAGTGACACAAGAGAAACAGTGTATGAGCTCACTGATACGGAACAACTAGAATAAACAAACCCATAGAGTCAGAATCTAGAGTACAGGCTACCAGGGGACAGGGTGGGGGTAGGGAATAGGGAGTTAAGGTTTAAAATGTACGGACTTTCTATTTGGGATGGTGGAAAGGTTTGGTAACGGTGGTGATGGTAGCACAACACTGTGAACGTAACTAACAGCACAGAATTACACATTTCAATGTGGTTAAAAGGGGAAAATATATCTAGAATAAAATTAAAAAAAATCCATGGAACTACATAACACAAAACATTAAGTTAAACCATGTGATATAGTTAATATTACAGTTATAAAATGTGTTTTTATCAGTTGTTAACAAATGTACCACACCAATGCAAGGTATTAGTAATAGGGTAGTATACGGGAATCCTGTATGTTAGGCATGATTGTTCTAAACCCATAACTTCTCTGATAATTTTTTATTATTTTTTAAAAAAGTATTCAAGGTGACCACCTTTGGGTGGTCTCAGAAGTGCAGTCTTTGGGGGGGAAATAGAGGCCATGACTCCATTCCTCCCCCACACCACCCCCTTCAGGGAGGGGAAAAAGGGCAACCAGATGTTGAGTTCTGGCATAACTGCTCTGCCTCCCTGTTTCCTGACCCAGTCCCAATCTCCCAGTAATATCCTGTGCTTCTCCCACAAAAGACTATTCTCAGAGAGAATTTCATACTACGTAAAAAAAAAAAAAAGAAAGACTGAGAGCAGGCATTGTTTCCAGCCCTAAAGCAATGTGATATCATAATGGAATTATAGTTCTGAACCAGTGGTGTAGGAGAAGGATATTCATGCTGAAATTTGAAAACAGAAATTTCTTGTTTAAAGAATATTCCAAATTAGTGGACCATGGTTGCATTGGCCACCTTAAATTTGGAACATGTATTAGGGTTATCTAGGGAAGTAGAACAAACAGGAGATAGCTGTAAATATTATGAGATTATCTAAAAGTACCTCATGCAACTGCATGAATCCAAATTCCATAGGGCAGGCTGCCAGCTGGCAACCCCGATGAAGGTTTTTGGTGAATTCCCCAAGAGAAGCTGGCTGGCTGAAGTAGAAATGAAAGTTCTCTCCTCTGACTGTTAAAGTCTTCACTTCTTCTTTTAAAGCCTTTAGCTGATTGGATTAAATGCCTCTCATTGCTGAAGACACTCTCCGTAGTTGATTGTAAATGTCATCAGCCATAAATGCAATTGACTTACTGATAATGTAAGTCCATAAAATATCTTTGCAGTAACAGGCCAGTGCTTGCTTGATCAGACAACTGGGCACCATCACATGGCCAAATGGACACAGGAACATAACTGTCACAGAACAGATCCTCAGCCTTATGCTTCTCAAACTAGACATTATCAAAAAGTACAGGCCAGCTATTTTGTGGACTGTCCTTCCATGTGGGTTTGTCTGCTGTTCCCTCATGATTAGACTCAGGTTATGAATGATTGGGTGAATACCAGTAAATCAAAGTCACTTTCCCGTTCATCATACCGGCAGGCACGCTGGCCTCGATCACTTTTTCAAGGTGGTGTCTGCAAGGATTCTTCACTGTAAAGTCACTATTTACCCCTTAATAGTTAATGACTGGTTTAGCTTCCTAGGCTTCTCAGAACAGATACCATGAAATGGGTTGGCTTAACAACAGAAATTAGTTTACAGTTTTGAGGCTGTAAAAATGTCCAAATCGAGGCATCAGCAAGGTGACGCTTTCTTCCTGCAGACCGGCTGCCGCCGGCCCTGGGCTCCTCTCCACGCGGCCGGGCACAGGGGGCGCCTGCCGGTCTCTCCCTGCTCTTCCGGTTTTCGCTGAGTTTAGCCTCTTGCTTCTGCGGCTTTCTTCTCTCTATATATTCACGCCATTTATAAGGGACTCCAGTGACAGGACTAAGACCCGTCACGACTGAGGCGGATCACGCCCTAACTGAAGTCACCTTACTGGGAGGTCCTCCTTATGGTGGGTGCACGCGTTTTCCTGGGGTACACGCTTCACCCACCACAGTGAGTGATGTGCGGTGAGACACTTGGAGGATATTAATATCCCGCTTCTCATCAAACTTTCACCCACTAGTTTTAGCATCCACTGATGATTCTCTAACATCATAATTTCGTCTATATGCCTTAGTTGGTATTCTGAAACATCCATTTCTGGAATCATTAACTTTTTTAAAATCAGAAATGCTTTTTGAAAAGTTGGCAATTTTTGTTTCACTTCATATTTCTCACATCTAATTATTATTAACTTTAACCAATTACTTATAATTTCTGCTTCCTGTTCCATCAATATCTGTAGTGGGTCTTGACTGTGGAGACACATTAGTGCCCTTCCAACTCTACTTCCCCCTTCCTCCTACCAAATTCTCTTAGCTAAAATCTTTAGCTTTTACATTTTTGATGACATTTTCTTTCTGTTCTGTAAACATATATAAGTTGTCCATATATTTTCTCTACATTAATTTCAAAAGTAGAAAAATGGTAAAGAATTTAAAATAAACTGCACTTTATGGCTATTTTATTGTCTATTAAAGAACCAGATAGTATGCCAATATTTTACACAATGCACTACTTCTCTGTAAGTCCAATGTCACTTGAATGGAAATATTCCCAATTCAAATAAATGATTTCTCTTTTCCTATACTACAATCAAAATTATGCCATATATTAGTTTGCTTTCTATTGATTCATGGTTTCCTGCAGCAGTTTTTGTTGTTTTTACTGGAGTTTCTAATTACTCTTGCCTTTTTCTTTTGCTCAAGACTTGCAGCAGCTCACTCATTCTACCCATTGCGTGGAATCCAGTCAGTTCTTCTTGATCCTTTGGGAACCCAATGTCGCATTGCCCTTGGATGCTTCTTTCTGTGCTTCCAGCTATGTGGACTCTGCAATTTCTTTTCCCTTGATTCCTGGGCTAGAACTGCCATTTTCTATGAACATTTTGCTGGAATAGCTCTGAACTAATTTTCTCCTAAAAGGTATATAGGAGACACAACTTCTGAGTCTTAGCAAGTTTTAAAATGCCCTTATTCTGCCACACCCTTCATAATTTATCGAGCATAGTATTCAAGGTTCAAAATCAGTTTCTTGATAGTCCCAGAGACATAGCTCTAGTTTCTTCTATATCCAGTGATGATGGTGATGGTTTGTCAATCTGATTCTCAAGTCTTTGTAGGGAAGTGTGTTTTCCTCTGGAAATATTTGTAATCTTTTCATTATACTCCATTTTCTGAAACATCACCCTAACCTGTCTGGGGTGGGCTCTTTTTTGTTTGACCCGTAGAGGACATTTCTAGCTGAAGATTCACTTCTCTCTTCCTCTGTGGAAAGATGTTTTTTGTTATTTCTTTGAAGTTTCTTTCCTGCCATTTTTACTGTTTTATCTTCCTTTCTGGAAGACAGATGGTAGTCCCCTGGTCCAATTCGCCATATTTATCTTTTCTTCTGCTATTTTTTCATTTCTTTATCTATTTCACTTAATGTTCTGGGGGATTTTCTCAATTTTCTCTTCCAAACATTTGTCCAGCCCCGCTCAACCCCAAGATCAAAGAACACGCCAGGCAACAAGTCCCCATGGTTTCAACAGGGACTGACCTGCAGGAGGCGGCCAGTGGGAAGGGGGTCAGGGCAGGGGGGCTTTATATGAGATTCAGTTGCAGAGAAACCTCAGCTGAGCCTCGTGGAAGCTGGTCACCAACAGTCATTGGGCTCAATGGTCTTCAGCGTCAGCTCTGGTCACGTGGCCACTGTGTGCTCAGGGCCCCATCCTTTCCCAAAGAGGGGGTCCTGACCTCTGGGCCCACAGGGCACCCCACGCAGCAGTGTGTGATGACCATAGGACAGACATTGTGTCCGTGTTCCCCAACAGTACAAGAGATAACAGAACATTAGGAGCCCCACACGGAGACAACTTCACAAAGAGATGCCGCCACAGCCAAGAAAGGGGATGAAACCATTTTATCAATAACTGATAAGACCTGTGATTTCAGTCTTTCCATTCCAGATTTTCTGATATGTTGCATTCTGTTACCAGGGTATTCCACACAGCCCAATTTGGTGGCACCAAAAAATGGCAGCTCAGCATTGAGATTTACTGGGACAAACTCTCATCAAAATGAGTTACAGGTGTGGTTTGTCCTAAGGCAAAATTCCCCTCTGGCTGTGGACCTCAGAACAAGTTATCTGCTTCCAATGTACAAAGGAGGACAAACGTTCATAGGATAAATGTTCCCATTGCCATAGGGAGAAATTGAAAGGAAAACAGAGGTTGCCAGACACAAACAGTTCCAGAAACCTGCAGGGCAAACTCCATTAGATTTCAAAGCTGAGAGGCATTTATTTTCAAATACCATATTTTTTTATCCCTGAATTTGCAGCTTTCTGGGGTTACACCTGTGTTAACCTAGGCATAATAAGTGCCTTAAAATCATACATATAGTTCCTGGGATACTGAGGGTCCCGTATTAATGATATAAATAACTTAGGGCATTTTTTGCATAATACTCAAATTTTGAATATCACCAATACCCCATGGGCTTCGGATTCCAAACCAGCCGTGGCTGCATCAGCGAGGACCATGGCCAATCAACCTTATTTTCCCATTTCTAATGCCTGCGACATGAGCAAGAGCTCATTATTTTCATTACCTTGCTGTGGTTGTAACGTTGTTAGTCCTTGTAGCTGAATTTGCAGTGCAAGCAATGTCCAGTCCTGCAGTTACCAACTCAACAGGGGCAGAGCTGCTGCTCGAGGCCGTGCACTGAGGCTGCTGAGGCCTGGATATGACTGTCAGGTCCCCTGCTGCAGGGATTGTCTGTCATATTTTAGCTGCTCTTTCAAAAGCCCATTCATTCTTTAACATGCAGCACAGTTACCTTGAGCTTAGATGTCTTCCCACATTTCCTTCCCCCATAAGCAGCGGCCAACAATGGTGCACTGCTCTAGCTTCCACATGGCCGTCCACACTGTGGAGCCCCCATACGTGCCCAGCTGTCAGTACAAATAGTTAGTGCATCTCCTGGTTCATGAACAATGACCATCTACACAGCCCTTAACTCAGCCCATTGGCTGCTTTGCATAGTCCGTTTCCCCCAACATAGTGTCCATCACGGCTACTGCCGTCCAGCTGGCGGGCTGCCCATGTGCTGATCCATCAGTAGACCATATTCCAGTAAACTGCACATCCATCAATGGTGGGCACAGAAACAGCCCCCTTGGGGGATCGTCAGAAAAGGGGCAAGCATTGTTCTTCCACATAGGAAACTGGTCCTAGAATATCGTGCATTTCTGCACTTAAGGGCTGTTGTTGAAGACACTGCATGGCGGCAGATAAGCTTTCCGTGTTGTCAGAGTGCTCAGCTGAGCACTTCCTGAGTGTGGTTTATTTTATCCACCCCTGTATGGGGATGTCAGTGCACAATGACACAGGGCATTTGGGGGTCAGTTCTTCCCCCGGCAGCAGGACATTGTAGGCAGCACACAGTTGTTTCTCTAAGGGGCTGTACAGTAGCTCAGCTCCTTTCCAGAGTGGAGACCAAAAGCCAGTGGGAACTCACTTTGCCTGATGCCTTTGCCACAAGCCCCACCCACAGCCACTATCGGTAGTGACCACATCTGACTCGCGAGGCACGTCTGTGTCCGCCCCCTTAAAGCCTGAGCCTGTGTGACTGCTTGTTTAGCCTTTTCAGAAGCAGCCTGCTGTGGAACCTCCCATCCCCATGCTTTTCCTTTCCTAACTGGAACATACAAGGATTTTAGACTCTGCACTAAATGGGGTGGGAATGGTCTCCAATAACCCAACAAACCAAGGAAAGCCATGAGCTGTTTAG
>PVKY010011526.1:0-12019 GCA_004027775.1 Bradypus variegatus
GTTTCCTATGGAAAAAAAAATAAGGCTTTCTATAGACCAGCTAGACTGGGCACCACAGTGAGTAAAAAGTAGCTGTCAGTAAAATGGCCTCATTTCTTTGAACTTTTTCCATTTCCTTTTTTTAAAAAAAGCAGTTTCATTGAGATATATTCACATACCATACAATCCATCCAAAGTGCAAAATCAATTCACAGAGTTGTGCTTTCATCACCACAGTCAATTTTAGGACTTTTTCATTACTCCAAAAACAAAAACCTCTCAGCAATCACCTCTCAATCCCTCTATCCTTCCCCAGCCCTAAATAACCACAAATCTATTTCGGTCTCTCTAGATTTATTTATATTTACATTTTATATAAATGGAATCATGAAATATGTAGTACTTTGTGTCTGGTTTCTCTCACTTAGAGTAATTAAAAAAATTTTTTTTAATTAGAGAAATTGTAGGTTTATAGAGAAGTCATGTAAAAAATACCGTGTTCCCATTTACACCCCTACTGTTGACACACTTTGCATTATTGTGGTACCTTTGTTACAACTGATGAAAGAATAGTAAAATAGTACTATTAACTATAGCCCTTAATTTACATTAGGTGTATTTTCTCCCATATACCACCCTATTATTAACACCTTGTATTCATGTAGCACATCTGTTTTAATTCGTGAGAGAACATTATGTTCACTGTTATATGGTCCCATGTTTTGTCTTCTTTCATTCTAGCATCATATAAACCCCAAATTTCCCCTTTCAACCCCATTCACATACATAATTCAGCACTGTTAGTTATACTCACAATAATGTGCTACCATCACCACCACCCATTTCCAAACCTCTACAGTCAACCTAAGCATCAGCTCCGCATTCTCTAACCTGTGCAGCTCCTGGTAACCTATATTCTACATTCTAACTCTATGAGTTTGCTTATTATAATTAGCTCATATCAGGGAGAGCATACAAAATATGACCTTTTGTATGTGGCTTAATTTCACTCAGCATAAAGTCCTAAAGTAGCATCCTTTAAAGTCAGGAAGTGAGTCATCCAACTTCATTCTTCTTTTTCAAGATGTTTTTGGCTATAAGGGGCCCCTTACCCCTCCAAATAAATTTCTAATGCAATTTTATTGAAATATATTCATGAAGCTTGGAAACCATCTGAAGTCTATATACAATCCCTCCAAATAAATTTGACAATTGGCTTTCCCATTTCTGCAAAGTCAGCTCTTGGAATTTTTATTATATTGTATTGAATCTGTAAATCATTTTGGGTAGAATTGCCATCTTAATGATATTTAGTCTACCAATCCATGAACACAGAATGTCCTTCCATTTATTTAGGTCTTCTTTGATTTCTTTTAACAATGTTTTGTAGCTCTCTGTGTGTAAGTCCTTTATATCCTTGGTGAAATTTATTCCTAGATATATCTGTATTTGATTCTTTTATGTGCCACTGTAAATGGCATTTTTTCTTGATTTCCTCCTCAGATTGCACATTACTAGTGTATAATAACACTACTGATTTTTGTGTTACTTGTTGGTCTTGTATTCTGCCACTTCGCTGAATTCATTTGTTCTAGTAGCTTTGTTGTCAATTTTTCAGGACTTTCTAGGTGTAGGATTATAGCATCTGCAAACAGTGAAATTTTTACTTCTTCCTTTCCAATTTGGATGCATTTTTTTTTTCTTGCCTAACTACTCTAGGTAGAACTTCTAGCACAATATTGAATGACAATGGTGGCAGTGGGCATCTTTGTCTTGTTCCAGATCTCAGAGGGAAAGCTTTCAGTCCTTCACCATTGAGTATGTTAGCTGTGGGTTTTTCATATAAGCCCTTTATTATGTTGGGGAAGTTTCCTTTTATTTCTGTCTTTTGAAGTGTTTTTATCAAGAAAGGATGATGGATTCTGTCAAATGCCTTTTCTGTGTCAATCAAGGTGATCACATGGATTTTCCCCTTTGATTCATTAATGTGATGTATTTGCACTTGGTTTCTTGCACTGAACCACCCTTGTATAACTGGTATAAAATCCACTTGATCATGGTGTATGATTCTTTTAATATGCTGTTGGATTCAATTTCCAAGTATTTGTTGAGGATTTTTGCATCATATTCATTAAAGATATTAGTCTGTAACTTTCTTTTCTTAGAGTATCTTTGTCCAGCTTTGGTCTTAGGGTGATACTGGCCTCGTGGAATGAGTGAAGTAGTTTTTGCTCCTCTTCAATTTTTTCTTGTTGGTTCTTTTTCCCTAGAGAATCCTAATACACCAATGTTCTTTATTTCTCCTTATGGCTTCAAGTTACTGTCTTCTGTCCTTTTATTTCAGCCTGAAGGACTCTTTTAGCATAACTCTGGATATCTACTTCACCCACTCTGGGACTGCAAGGGTTTGTTGTTGTTGTGACTTTTCCGAACTATTTTTTTGCTTCCCAACAGGGAATAGAAAGAGAAAAGAAAAAGGTACTGCCCCTTTAAGTTTCCTCTGCTGTTTTTGCCTGAGAGGGGTTGGAACAATGGCTGCTCTCAGAACTGGCCTTCCAGCAGACGGAAACAATGATTGAAAGCAGTGATCACACTACATACACCCAGATTTTGGAGAACTAGGTCCTTACAGCACACCCCAACATGCGGGAGCTGCACTGCTGCCTGTCACACAGCTGGGGGATGGGGGATGGCAGCAGTTGTACAGAGGGTGAAAGTCACTGATATTTACTACAACTTACCAACCTCTTAGTCAGCTCTTTCCTGGATGCTGCACAGTGTTTCACTAGACTGGCATTCCAAAATAGTCAATTCAGACATTTCCTGACAATTCAATAGCTGTTGAACTGATCCCTGGAGCTTCCTACTATGCCATCTTCCCACAATGCTCTTCTGATTTTGAAGGCTTTGAAAGATTTTGTCTTTTTCTTGATCGTAGCATCACTTTCAGTGTCCTGATGTTCCTCATCAGGTTGAGATTCGTCTTCATCGAACTCTTCATTGTATTCAGAGTCCAACGTTGGACCTGTGCTACATTCAGATGTTTTTATTGCCTTGAGTGAATATGGAATAATGCAGGCTCCTTTACTGTAAGCTTTTGTGAAGGCTGCTTGGCTTTGGTAGCTAGCTTGGAAAAGGGACTAGGTTTGCATCTCTGGCTGCTAATTCCCATATTTTCAAAGTCTTTCATCAAATATGCATCCTCCTATCCCTTGGGAGGTCAGGTGTTGTACAAAGGCAGGGATTTGTTTTGTTTACTGCTATCTTTCAGCATCTAACTCTGTCCTAGCACACAGCAAGCACTAGATAAATCTGTAAAATGAATAAGACTATTGAGGCTCAAAAAGATGAAGTTACTTGCCCATGATTACACAAGTAATAAACAACCGAGCTGAGATTTAAGCCCAAGCAGCCTGCCTGACTCCAGAGTTCATACTCTTAACCTGAGAGGTGGGGCCCTCTATTGAGTGGAGTTCAGGACTGGCAGAGGGGCAGTGAACCCAGCAGCCCTCCTCCCCACCCTAGCTTCTGCCTACCCTGCAGCCGGGTGTCCCAGTGCTCAGGTCTCCCCAGCACCTTGGCCAATCGCAGGGTCTACCGCCCTAGGCTGCTGTGGGGAACAAGGGCAGCGTGCTGGTGCCCCCAGGTGGCTAGAGCAGAGAAGAGCCTGGCTTGAAGCTGACTGCGTGTGCGTGCGTGAGTGGTGTGTGGTGTGTATGCACCAGTTCTTGTTTCTGTCTTTCCTCTCATGGAAGACACAATGCAGAGGGTAGGCATAAGAGATCTTTATCATACCAGAAGGGACAGGCAGTGGGGCAATGCAGAATCCAAGCCCCAGACCAGACATGCAGCACCCACATGCAGAAATAGCTACACAGGCTGGGGCAGAGCTGGGGTGAGGGACTGGGAGTGTAGGGCAGCCACAACACCCTTGCCAGGACATTTGGGCCCTGGGCTCTTCCGCCTCCACTGCAGCAAGGAGAGAGGACTGGGCGGCTTCCCCATGGTTGGAAACCTGTCACTCTAGCCAGGAAGAAAGATGGCACAAGGGGTGTGGGGTCTGGCTAGCAGTCAATTGTGTACACGGCTTTACCCAGTAGATACTCAGGATGGAGCCCAAGCAGGAAGAGGGTCTACACA
Organism: Bradypus variegatus; assembly: GCA_004027775.1. Lineage (NCBI taxonomy): Eukaryota > Metazoa > Chordata > Mammalia > Pilosa > Bradypodidae > Bradypus > Bradypus variegatus. Next base: position 4,120 of record PVKY010011526.1, read on the forward strand.
CTTTCCTGTCCCCAACTGGGCTAGACCCTGATCCTAGAGAGGCTTGCAGAGTTGGGACTGAGCCTCTCCCCACCCAGCAGGGGAAGGAGACTTCCCTGAGCACAAGCAGGGACCTCCTACGGCAGTAGTAAACTGAGGGAGGTGCTGGAGACAGGAGGCCTTGCCTCTGTGCCCCTGGGCTGGGGAAGGGGTGAAGTGAAGGGCAGTGGTCCTGGGCCCTGCAGTCCATGGCTACTCACGTGTAGAGGGTCCAGAACATGTGAGGGTGGGGGTTACTCGGGGCAGGGTTTGGGGCTGGGAAGACCAGGCCAGAAGATGGGAGTGTGGCCAACCCACCCAGAACCCCTGCGCCCATGCTGAGCTCTGGTCAGGGCTGCAGGGAGGATGGAAAGATGCACGGAAAATTTCAAGGCACCAGGATTCTGAGGAGCAGCAGGGCCACCCCCCGCAGACAGACAGTGATTGTAACAAACATCTTCAGCTTAAACTACATGTGTGTAGTTGGTGGGGGAGGGAGAGAGAAAGACAGATGGACAAAGAGACCAACAGGAAGATGAAGGTAAAAGAGAAAAAACCAGATGAATACGGCAGTGAAAGTGGGGGTGTGGGGTAGTGGAGAGGAAGAGGAGGGAGGAAGACAGAGACAGGAGAGAAGGGAGGACAGACAGAGATGGCCTGAACACACAGCACTCCTGGTCCCTACAAAATAAGGCACCAGAGTCAGTAACGTTCCCATTGTCCCTGTGCAATTAAAACAGGTGCTGGAGGGAGGGGCCGAAGGTGGCCAAAGGCCATGGGCCTGCTGGAGCCTTACACCTGCGCACTGGTGGCCTTCTTGATCAGGGGTATCTGCAACAACAGGGAGATCCCAGTGAGGCCTTGGCTCGGGGCTCAGGACCACTTGGCCCAGGGCAATCAAAAGGGCTGCCCAGGTGACCCCTGCCACAGCCAGCCACACACCTTAGCCAGGTCCACGCCTGTGAGGGCGTGGACAGAGGCAGGCAGCTCCGCCAGCAGTCGGTTCACCTCTGAAGTCACCTTGCTGTTGTCCCCACTGAGGACCACGATCTCGTCGACTTTGGTCAGTGGGGCGGCAATTTTGGCAGCAATCTAGGAGGTAGGGTGGGAGCAGAGCTTGCTTAGTGCCCTGGCTCTACCTGCTTGGCCTGTTGAGCACCTGCTCGCTCCCTCTCTTCTCCACCTCAGCAAACCCCAAAACAGCCTGGGCTGGTCCTTATTTGCAAACCCATGGGGCCAGGGATGAGCCTATGCCTGTTGCAGGGGTCCTGTCCCCCTGCTGAGTGCTCTCCCCATTTAATCCTTCCAGCCAGCCTGTTGCTGAGTTACTGACCAGGCCTGGAGTTCTGGCACCAGCCCAGCTGGTCGAGCCAGAATTCCTGAACCCAGGCCAGGCGGCCTCCCCTGGGCAGAGCACCTGGGCCCCGGGCTGGGGTGGGAGCCTCACCTGGGGCAGGGCCTCCAGCACCAAGGCCATCTTGGCTGCATCCCCATATTTCTGGTAGGCCTCAGCTTTGAGCTTCATCCGCTCGGCCTCTGCCTTGCCCATTGCCTCGATGACTGCCGCCTCGGCCTCCCCGATTTTGCGGATCTTCTCAGCCTCTGCCTGTGCCAAGAGGACCTGCTTCACCCTGGGGGAGCCCAGGCCAGGCAGGGTCAGTGCGAGGCACCAGGAATCCCTCAAGCCCGGCCTGGGAGCGTGCAGAACCTCAAGCCCTCTGCTCTGGCAGGTGTTAGGGTGAAGGACACTTGAAGGGGGTGTCCTGGTCTTCCAGCTCTGGTGTGGGGGAGGCCACCAGCTCCCAGCTGCAAGGAGGACAGGGGACTAGGCCGGTGCCTTCTACGACAAGCACCATGCCAGGCCCTTGGACTTCAACTGATTTAGTTTTCCTGAAAACAAGCCTCCGGGGGAGAGGTCCTCATCCCCACTTCACAATGAGTAAAATAAGCCAGTAAGAGACGTCCCTTCCAGCTGTGTCAGGAGTGTGCGGGGAGGACACTGATGGCAGAGAAGGCTGTGGGCCCACACCACCCCCTGATCCTGGCACTGGGGCAGCACTCACTTTTCGCCCTCGGCAATCTGCTGTATCCGGTGGGCCTCAGCCTCAGCTGGGCGGCGCACGGTGGCAATGAGCTCCTTGTCAGTGCGCAGGATCTCCTGCGCCTCCACCGCAATCTGCTTCTTGCGCTGTACAACCTCAATCTCGATTTCCTCCTGCCGGATCTTCTGCTGCTCACGGGCCCCTTGCAGCTCATAGGCCAGCTGGGCCTCAGCTGTCTGTGGGAGGCAAGTGGTCAGCATGTCGGAGGCTGGGCGCAAGGCTGAAGCCCTGAACTCCAGGCCAGGATGACTTTCGGCCTCTCACCTTGACGTTGACCTCCTCACTGAAGGCCGACTTCTGCAGCTCGAAGGCTCGCTTGGAGTCGGCGATCTTGGTGTCTGCCATAAATTTCACATCCAGCATCTCCTTCTTGCACTCGGCTTCCTGGAATCAGGAGGGGCAGGTGCTGAGGGTCCCCTGAGGCACCATGGTCCCACCACCCCTGGAGCCCCCATGCCTGGGGATGGTGGGGAGAGCCCACGTACCCGGATGCCTGCATCCCGCTCGGCCTCGGCCACGCCGATGTCGGCGTCCCTCTGCACCACGGCTGTCTGCGTCTTGCCCAGGGAGCTCAGATAGTCCACTTTGTCATACACATCCTGGGGAGGGGGGCGGGAGTCACCCCTGGGAACAGCCGTAGGCACCAAGGTCCCCTCCCACCAAGCCCCCATCTCCCAGATGGAAGCTAGGGGATGCAGCCTTCCCCTCACACTGCACCTTGATGGTGAAGCTGAGGATCTCGATGCCCATCCGGCCAACGTCAGGGGCCGCCACCTCCCGTACCAGCTTGGCAAACTGGTCCCGGTCCTGATAAATCTGCTCCACGGTCAGTGTGCCTGGGGGCAGAGCGAGCACAGCTGGCTCCTCAGGGCCTAGCCAGCTGGGAAAGAGAGGCGGTGTGCAAGCAGCAGTCTGGGGGGTGGGGGGTTGGGGTCACGGAGACCAGGCTGGGCCTGCCTGGGGTTTCTTCTTAATTAGATCTTCCTTCTGTTGGGTGAAGACTAAGTGTCCTGAGCAAGCACCAGGGGTCCGCCCAGACTGGCGACTCCCCTTCCCCAATGCCCTTATCTTTATTCAAGTCACTTGGAGTCTTGAAATGAAATCCTTGAGACAGGGCTTCAGATTAAAACCTTGAGGGGACCGACAGGCTCCCTGCCCAGCCCTGCACCCTCCCTGGCCCTGGGTTGGCTCAGTGGGTAAGGGACACTGTAAAGCTCCTGGAAGGCAGTGGGGTGAGGGGTCCCTGGCTGGGCAGGGCCTCACCAAGGATGGAGCGTAGGTGCCCCTCCAGGGTCTGCAGGACGACGTTCTTGATGTCCTGCACGTTCTTGCCCAGGAACTGTTCACAGGCCACGGCCAGGAGCTCCTTCTCCGTCATGATCTTCACCTGCTGGGTCACAGAAACGCCTGAGCCAGGCTGGCGGGAAGGAGACGGAGGCCTCAGACCCAGAGGTACGGAGGGTGGTGGCTGGGCCCCTCCCCTCCTTGCTCAGACCTGGAGGCCCTGGGGGGCCACAAGGGCCTGTCTGAGGCCTCTAGCAGGGAGGCAGCTGTGTAAGGAATTCTCCTTACACTAAAGAAACTGCATCTTCACTGGCAGCCCCAGACTCTGACCCGGCCTCTCTCCTGGGCATTTGGGGCTCGTCCCCCCAATCTTGCCAGCCTGTTGTTCCCTCACTAGCCAACCGCTGCCTTGCAGGCTCCCTAGGGACACCCACACGTGTGGGAGACCCTCAGGCTGAGGCGCAGAGATTGCAAGAAGGAGAACAAGTAGCAGGACACAGACAGGCTAGAAAGGGAGTCCAGACAGACAGGTCTAGGGGGAAGCAAGCGAGACAGGGCATCCTCCTGCCTTCCCTTCCAAGGAGCTCAGCCAATACCCCCTTCCCAGACACCTATGACAGGGTCGCACCTCGCTGCCCTCTACGTGAGAGGTGGAGGGGGCACGAAGGCCCTCACCCAGCACCTGAGCTGGGATTGTAAGGCTGGCCCTGACCCTCAGAGCCCACCTTCCTCAGCCTGACGCTGCCTCTCCCTCAGGGCCTCACCCCCCACCCTCCCTGGGGAACAAGGGCGGCCTGGATCCCGGGGCTTAGCATTTCCAACACCTGCAAAGAATGGGGAGGGGGGATTAGTGAGATGGGAGCCTCAGCGCTGGTTCTGTCTCTCGCAGGCCCACTGAGGAGAGAAGGGGTGTTGGTTAGTCCTGGAGGCGGCCAAGGGGGCTGAGCGAGCGTGTTCCAGTGGTGACGACCCTCTTAGGGGAGGGGGGGTGGGGCAGGGGCGCTGGAGAGAGACTGCCCCTGGCTGCCATCCTCTCCTCCTCCCCCCAGACCCCAGCAAGGGGATGAGGCAGCTCAACGGACATGCGAGGGGCTGCTGAGTTACTATACCTGGGCGACACCCGTCACAGTTAAAGCTACCCCCTCGGCCGTCTCTACGTCCTCGCAGCGGGGCTGCAACGTCATAATCTCTAGGGAAATCCTGCCAAGAAACGCAAAACAGGGGCATGGGTCTGGGGGCCCAGGGCCTGGGGGAGTGAGGAAAGGGTCCGATCCCTCATTGCTGTGGTGGGCAAGGGCCGAGGGTCCTGCTGAGGAGGAGGTGGGGGAGGGCTCCCCAAGAAGGTTTAGTGTGGGGGTTTGGGAGGGGAGGTAGAGAGGGCAGGGCAGGTGCAGATGGTGCTAGGGGAAGGCCTGTCAGCTGCCAGACAGGAGCACAAGCTTCCTTCCTTCACATGGGCCTGGCTTGAGTAGTGGGGGAAGAAGGTGAAAAGAAGTGGTTGGGGGTGGTTGGAGGGCTGGTGGGGGCGGGGAGAGTCCTGGTGGAGCTGTCTGTGTGTCCTGGCTCGGGAAGGAAGAGCTGGTTCTCTGGGCATGTTGTGTAGGCTGTCTCTGGAGGCCCTCCGACACCCTGGGAGCCTTCACCCATTTCCTGGTAGACCCATTTCCTAGGAGACTGCCCGGAGAGCTCTACCTGGCATCCTGGAGTGCGCCCACTGCTGGACCAAGATGGAAGTGATCCTGCCCCTGCCCTGCCGGGGAAGCCCTGCGGGTCCCTCCCTCAGGTGTTGGGCCCTGGCAGCTCACGCGGGGAATGTAGGCTGGGACCACCCAGACCTCTTGGCCAAGGAGCTCTCACCCTCTGAAAGAGCCATTCTGCCCAGACAATTGACTCCTCAAGGGCCCACAATCACCCAGCTCAAAAGGGACCTGGGCATTTGCAGATGTTTCGAGTTGAGTAGCGGGTTTGGAGGGGGTAGGGCTGCTTTGTATGGGCTGCTGAGGGGGGCCTGAGCCCCACCCTTCCACACAAGGTGCTTGAGCTCCTCCTCATGTCTCTGCACTGAACCTGCCCTCCCACAGCTACAAGGGCTCACTGGGTGGGGACAGTCCCTTTCCTATGAGAGGTGACAGGATGGGCGAGGAAGGGAGTGGGGGGTGGTTGCCCGAGAAGGCTGAGGGCTCTTTAGGGCTGAGGGAAGAGGACAGGTGAGATGACATTCAGGTCTCTTGCAGCCTGGGGACCCACTGGAATTCAGGCTCTGAAGGGGCAGGGGCTTTTGCACATTCACTGCTGCATCCCCAGGGCCCGGAACAGAGAAGGTGAATGAGCTGGTGAATGAAGCAATGAAGATGGGAACCTGCACATGACAGAGAAAGCACTTGGAGTCACCTAACACCTTGGTCCTGGAATAGATTTCCCTGGCTATGGCTGGGGGTGTTGGAGGGCTAGACGCCAGGCTCACCTGCTCTTCAATGTGTGGCAGCATTAACAATAAAGCCTGGGTTTCTCTAGAACCTATTTCTTCCCCAAATCCCGAAGTGCTGTCACATCATTTTTACTTGCCTTTCTGATATCCCTACAAGGCAGAGAGAGGGCATGATACTCCCCATTTCATGGATGGGGAAATTGAGGCCCAGTGACAGGGATGATTTGCTCGAAGGGCTCTTAAAGAATTAGGGGCATAAACCCAGGACAAGGCCCTTTTCCCTCAAGGCTGTCAAGGAGATTACCCCCCGAAGGTGTCGAGGGAGCCAAGGGGCTGGGTGAAAAGAGCACGTGGGACCCATCTTCAGGTCCTGCAGGAAGGAGGGCTGGGGCCTGGCCGTGGAGAGATGGGCTGGAAAAGAGGCTGGCATGGTGCCCTCCCTGCCAGGATGGCCCAGCCCCACCACCTAAGGGACTGCGTCTTCCACACCTGCTCTGCTTCAGCTTGCTCCCCATTCAGGTTCACCACCTAAGGAGATCCAGAATCCCTCGCTCTCTCCCCACTCACAGCCCCAGTGGAAAGGCGAAGGGCCTGGGGATCTGCAGGGATCCATCCTGCCTGTGGCCACCTTTGCACCAGAGCAGCAGCGGGTGGGAGCAGAGGGGAGGGAGGCACCTGCTCAAGAGGGCGTCTGTCTGGCTCCAGCCTGCCAGGCCCCAGAGGGGCAGGAAGAGAGAAGGTTAGACACGGAGGAGGAAGCAGGTGGGTTATTACCTGTGCAACCCCTGTAACGAATAGCGGGACCCCCTCCGACGTCTCAATATTCTCACAGCGACACAGGATGGTCATAACCTCCAGAGACAGTCTGAGGAGCAGCCAGGGGGTAGGGAGAGGAAGGGACAGGAAGGGGCAGGAGGGGACACAGCAAACACACACAGTGGTTACCACACAAGCATGGACACCTGATGCTGGGGGTGGGGAGGGGTGCTCTCAGTACTTCCACCCCCACCCCCGCTGCTGGCTCAGCCCGGGCTCCAGGTGGGGAGAGGCACCCCTCGCGGGCCTGAGGCCACTGGGTCTCTCCTCTAGCCCTGGGTGTCCTTTGAACGAGTTGCTACTGGGCTGGGGGAGAAACCTGCCGATGCCTGGGGACCATGGCTAGGGCTGGGAGGGCCAGGCTGCCCACCTTACTTTCCCAGGGGATTCCTGGCACAATCTTGGGGACTCTGCCTTGGCTTCACCCTCCAAACACAGGCAAACCTGCACGTCCAGAAATCGGGAGGGGGAGGCCACTCTGGGAATTAATGGGCCACAGCAAATGCAGAATCCTGCTCAGGACACAAACCCTCAAGGTTTGTCCTACTTGTTGCTACGAAGGCAATTTAGGGCCAGAACACCCCAAAATAAACTTGGGGATTTTCTGAGTTCAGGGGGAAGGCAGTGTTAAGGAAGTCAAGGGAAGAAAGTTTGCCCCTGCAAGAACAGTCACAGGGACAACTGGGAGATGATGGAGTAATTCACTTTGGAATTTCCAAAGTCGGGCATGGGTAGCAAATAGTCATGGCAAAGAAAACAAGGCACCTCAGAGCTACTCGGGCCACCCAGGCTGGGCCTCCCAAGGGCGGCGTGCATGCGTGTGCGTGTGCGTGTGTGTGTGTGTAGGGAGGTGGGCTGGACTATGGCCAGGCTGGGGACAGTGTGGAAGTTTTCCTTAAACGATGAAGGGAGCAGAGGCTGAGGCTGAAGCAGTGGCAGTCGGACTGGGGGGAAGGGGAAAACGGGGAGCAGCAGACTCAGCTCTGGGAGGGGCCCCCTCCACTGTGCCAGCCCTGGGCTCCAGCCATGCAGACATGCAGAGGGTGCCTTCATTCGGGCCCCTACCATTAGCACCCTTGGGCCAGCTGAGACAGGAAACCACTGAGCTCTCTTCTGGAGAAGAAGGAGAGGGGAAATGGGGGGAGAGGAGGAAGGAGGCACGGAAAACGGGAAGACGGGAGGCTGCAGCTCAGATGCCGGGGGTGGAGGAAGAGTTTGGGAAAGGGAGGAGAGCTGCCTGCATCAGGGCCTC
>PVKY010011527.1:0-11984 GCA_004027775.1 Bradypus variegatus
GATGGATATGAATTTCTAAGAGCGTAGTAGAGGAAATTATTGCTCAGGCAAGGAGCCACTTTCACATTCACTTTTCATGTTACATTTTGAGGGCAAAGCGTTTCATGTTTTCCCCTGATAGGTGGGAGTATGCTTTCTCTGGTGGGTTGGTAGTCGGTAGGATGCCCTTTGATGCCTTAGAAACAAGGAAGGAGGCAGTTTTCTGATTTTTTTAATGCCCCATATTAAGTACCCCTGGATTTATTCTTGAATGAGAAAAAGTTTGGCATTTGATGTGGAGACCAGAAGAAATATGATTTGCAAGTAAACTGGGATGATGGATATTTTTTAAAGTATTGCAAAGCAGAAGCTGGTAATCCAAACTTTCTATACTTGGTACTGGCTCCCCACCTGGCTTGGCTGGGAACTCATTCATCACACTACAGACTCAAGGGGTGGCTAACAACCACCACCACAGCACCGTCACTACCACCTCTTCACCACCACTATCATCATCTAACTGCCACCATCACCATCAACCACTACCATCAGCACCGTCACTACCACCACCTTCACAACACCATCACCACCAGCCACCACCACCACCGTGATAATAACTAACATTTACAAAGTTTCAGTGGCTCAAAAGGAACTTTCCTACATGAACATACTATTGAATAAAGACCTCAGTGTTTTCTAGGCTTGTTACATGATTGATAGTGTAGTTTTAAATTGCATTTTAAGTTAGAGCAAAGCTGTTTCATCTCTAAACAAGTTTGAAAAATTACATGTATCTCAATACTAGGGTTGTCAAGATCCCTGCCATTTTCTAAGAAGATTAAACATGAGAACCATATTCAACTTATTTTTCATTTTAGCACAACTGTGTACCATTGGAACTATCTCAACATAAACACTTCCGCATTTAAAAAGTCTTTGGATGATTCTAAGGGACAAGAGCATTAAAGAGAACTGCTAAACTTAAATGATAATAATGCAGTCAATTTCACAGTTCCTGTAATTATAATCTCAATTTGTCATCCCTGATCAATGGTGATGTGGCTACATCAGGCAATAATAGTTGCAATATTAATGGGTCAGGTGAATTTGGTGTCCTGATTGCTTCAGAGCAATCAGTACAAATTGGATTTTCCTCTGAATGTCTTGACTCTAGGGATTCAGCATTCAGATTCATAATTTCCTTTGTTCAGGCTTGTGGCAACATTTTCGGGAAAACTGTGGTAAGAATAATAATCTCTGGCACACATAATGAACGCAGGCCTCCCATTCGGGAGACGTCTCAGGAGTAGGGGTGAGATCCTTGCTTATAGATCCTGCACCTGGAGGCAGGCTCCTGGCCAGGGGGTGGGACGCCACAGCCCCTGTGGATTCTGCTTTTCTTTATTTAGCTGTGCAGAATTAACATGGAGACCACTGCCTCTGCGATAAATGCATTTACCATTAGAAAACTGCATCTTAGACTTCCTGGGTCTGGAAGACATCGTAATAAATCATTCAATTTATCTGTTCTGCTTCCCTGCAGGTCTACATCGAAACCAAATAATATCAAAGAAATGTCCCCCGTGTGTTTAAATCTTCTGATAAAAGGGTCTGCCCATCTGCTTAGGAGTATGCTCTTTGCATCTGGCGATTCAAATGATCTGATCTGACTTTGTTCTATTGAAGCTGTTTCCTCTGGCCTGTTTTCAGGAGGGACCCATTCTCCACGTGCCTGTGACTAGGAGGGGCGCTGAATCTCCCTAAGGGGTCCTGCTGGCTCTGGCCACTCTGCTTTCAAAGCATATCTCTCCCTAAAGTACTAGCTCCACCTCCAGCTTGTTGGAGGAACTGGGCAGACTGGGGGGCAGCAGAACCAGGAGGGGTGGAGCATGGGAAGGGAAGCCCACCAAGGATTGGTGCACGGAGCAGCAGGTGAGTTGAGGCCAAGCCTGGTTATTAGACAGGGTGGGCAGGGCATGCTGGAGGGGTGGCCAGCAGGCCCCAGGGCTGGCCTCCGTGGAGTCCCAATGGGTGGGACAATAGGGAGGGACAAAAGGCATAGAAGGTCAAGGCCTCCTTGGGGAAAGGAAGGCCTTTGGTTCTCCTGGAGCTTGTTGGGAGTTTGCCAGGGGTAAGGGGTGAGTGTGATGGCAAGAGGGGAAAATGTCTCAGCAGGAGTTCTGTGGATTTCCCTAAATGCTCCTGCTTTGCTTGGCTTCCTCCCTCTCCTAATTGGCAAATACATGCACCCCCATCTTCGGGTCCCCTCCACCTTGGGTTATGCCAAGGAAGAACATGATGACTGCTCTTTCTAATACAAGGGACAATTGTGAGCTGGGCAGGTGAGAAGGAAGGGGGAAGGTAAAGAAAGACTGAGGATAAAATGTATGTGGAGAACATTTTCTTTTAGAATTTCTTTCAGATTTAAAAGCTCTTAGCTATTCTTAGGACTAAGACGCTCCATTTTTATTCCTCTAGCTTATTCTCGTTTCCAATTCCTGGGAATCTTCTCTATTGATCTCTTGCGTGATCCAACAGCTGCTAAGTCCTGCTGAGCTTCGACTCACTGCTAGCAGCCTGATGTCCCAGCCCTCTGTCCCACCCCTGAACAAGTCACCAACTCTGGGCAGGAGACGGACGCCGAGCTCACCTGCCATCGTGTCCTTCCTGGAAGCGTGCTCTCCTTTAGTTCCGTGGTAAGTGGCATTGCTGCCAGTGGATTCATAGTCTGTTTTCCTTTCTTTCAAGCTGATCATTTCCCGAGGTGAAGCTGGGGCACTTGCTAAGTAAAGAAATCAAAGGGACGACTGTGCATTTCTCATCCCACAGCACGTGTACCTTCTCACACAAACAATTAAGGATGTAAATACTTGTGGCTTGACATGTATCAATATGTACTCAGACACCTCTTGATTTTTTTGTAGATTTGGTTCTCCTCCTCAGCCCCTTCCCTCAGACAGCATACTTGGTGCTTTAGAGTAAGGGGCATGTGAGTTGAAGGCAGGTAATTAAGGAATATATCCTGGGGCCTGTGTGCCTCGGGCAGATATCCTGGTGGGTGCAGGACGTCCCAAAGTGTAGGGGCAATTTTAAGAACAAGACTAGTCTTGGTTTCTTTCTCTTTCTCCTTCTCTTTCTTTTTCTCTTCTCCTTTCTCCCTTTTCTCCTTCCCCTTCCTTCCTTCTTTGCTTCCTTCCTCCCTACTTTCTCCCTTTCTTTTACCTTCTTTCCTCCTGCCCCCTCCCTCCTCTCCTTCTTTCCTTCCTTCCTTCCTTAATTAGATGTGTTTCAGAGCAGCTATTACCTGTATTGAAGAATCCCTGGTTAAAATAAATGCAATTTTACTTAAATACCAGAATCTGCCCTAAGGGAAGACAGAGGAAGCAACTGTCCACTTGGGATGATTTGTGAGGCTGAAATAACCAAACCCACAAGATCTTCTCCATCAGCTGGACTGGGAGGGGCTAGAGACAGGAAGTGAAGGGAGAGGGCTCCTTTGTCCTGAGAGGCCTTCCTTGCTTCAGCTTTTTTGACAAAGGCCCTCAATGCCCTCTTGCCCACACCTTATGCCCTGGCCACTAGCCGGTGGTCGGCTCTGTGAATGAGCCCTGGAATCCCCCTTTCTAGAAGGATAGGTGAAAGTTAGATGATTTCCCTGGGGAATTCCATGGCTCTTTAACAAATTGGCACCAGAGGAGAGAAAAGCTGAACTTGGAGATAAGGAAGCAACAAAAGCGGTTTAGTTCTCCTAAAAACTTGGATTCAACGGTAGCAACTCAACAGCCCCGCCAGTGCAGCGAAGTGCCGGAAGACGTGGAGAGAGAAGTGCACGTGCTGGCAGGGAGGCCTCCAGCCAGGCAGCCCACCTGAGGCCATCCTCACTTCCATCTCCTGGTTCCTAAGGGAGACGCTCAGATTAGGACTCAGTCAATTGCACACCAAAGTGTCACCCAGCTCCTATGCCCCAGGGCAGCGCTTCCTGAACCTGTTGATCCTTAAGACTCACCTGAGCCTTTGGCAATGCCAGGACCCCACCTTGAACCTTCTGAGTTAGAATTTTCAGGGGAGTTTATGGGGGGAGACTAGGAATCTGTATTTGATGAGCACACCTGGTGATTAGGAAAACCAGGAATCCCTGGGGAGTCTGAGCTTTAGGATAAAGCCCATTTTCCTTCGTTAGTGTCCGAGCCCCACCCCCATCAGGCCTCAGTTTACCTTTCAGCTTATCTTTCACACCCTCTGCAGGATCCCATAGCCCCAGCCTCCTGGGCCTGCTCACTCCCTGAATTACCCCATCTTTTCACTGTCCAAGTCATTTTGACTCAGTTGGTCAAACATGACATGTTCTAGGTGCAAATCCCTACACCAGACACGAAACTCACGCTGCCATTTCTGAACCTGAGAAGCGGAAATCAATCAAGGGTGGAAACGGATGTGCAAACATGCTCAGATGAGAGGCAGAAGGCAGTGAGCGCTCAAGAGAAGTCACAGCCACGTGTCATTGAAGGAAGCAGAGGGGGCCTCAGCCCACCCCTTCCTCACGTCTCGAAAGGCCTTCCCCCCACTTTTTCAAACGATCAAAATAAAGTCAAGGCTCTCTGCGCGGTTCCTGACACCCTCAGAAGTTTCCGCTCTGGCTGCCCCTGGAGCTCATTACCGGGTCCCCAGCGCTGATGCTGGAGGCTGCCCTAACCAGGCGTAGCAGGTCCCTGGGTGTGGCCGCTAGGGAAGGAACCCCTGAGCTCTGGGAGCTGGCAGCGCTCTCATCCGCTGGGGGACACCCCTGAAATCGCAGGGACTTGAGCCAGTGTTTTCTCTTTTTTCTGAACCGCCAGCCTTGGCAGGTGGAGACGAGAACAGTGTAGTTCGGACACTGGGGAAAAGCCCACTGGCCAGGAGAGGAGGACACAGAAGTCCTGGGACAGGGGTCACTTCTCTTGTGGATGGAGAGGGTGGGGGGGGAGAAAGTGGGGTCTGGAGGCTGCTGCATCTCATTAAGAGTTGGGGTCCTGGAACTTACAGGGGTGCCTCTGAGAGAGCCATTGACTCCTCCCCAGAGCTGTACTCACGGCGCTGCGTGTCCGCTCCTGCCTGTTCTCAGTCTCGCTCACCTCCTCCGCCCTCTGCCCTCCACCCTCTCCTCCCCTCACTGTCTCCGCTGCTTCCGGGAAACTCCCTTCTCCGGCCCTGGCTCTTTTGCTTCCTGCATAAAGAAAGGCTAGCCTCTTTGTTGGCACTGCCAGGCCATCAGGAAAGGACAATATTTTGGAACATCCTGACCAAAGCTTTTAAAATCAGAATCTAATATTGCACAGATGGAGGGTGTTTATTAAACCACCTCAAGTGTGCTCCAAGCCTCTAGTAAACCGGGATGATGCTCGGGGAAAAATCAATATCACATAAACAAGTGTTTGTTAGGTGTCATCAATGGGCCCAGCCTGGGAAATGCCGAGGCCACAAACTAGCTGAGTGACCCGGGTGCTCCCGGCTCTGCTTGTTCCCTAGAGAGCACCCTTTCTCCTTCCCAATGCCTTCCAATCTGCTGTATCATTTCATTTCCATAAAACCGATTGGCTTACTGTAGTTCTTAATAATCAGAGCTTTTAATACACGCTGTCCATGTGCTTCACGGACCCAAAGCTTGTTAATTTTTGAACCCTGCTACAATTAGGGGAATAAGGAGAGCAAGAGGCTGCCTCAGTGCTTCCCAGATGGGCGGAAGTTTCTGCACAGTCACTCGGGGTTTCCTCATTCTCCTGGTGGCAGATGACATGCTTACTGCTTATGCAATAACAGTATACTAAAAATGCAATCTTTCATGGTGCTGGGAAACGGTAATAATTTCAGTCAAATAGCTCCCATTCACTTCTTATTTTCTTCATCACTCAGACAGTAAATTCTAGTGTAAAGTTTTCTGACCCCTTTCTCAGTGGCAGAGAGGTCACCTTGCTGTGGAATGCCCACTGCCATGCCCTCCGAGACGTGGCTTCAAAAATATTATTTCCTCAGCAGGGGGAGGGGAGCGAAGATGAGAAAAAACATTTTGTAATAAAAGTCTAGATAGGGTTGTGTGTGTGTGTGTGTGTGTGTGTGTGTGTGTTTATGTAAATAAAATTATTTATCCTTCTTTCATTCTCAGGACACAAATCAGAATGCAAAAAATTACTTTTTAAAAAATTACACTTTGAGTAAACAATAAAACTCATGTCACTTGTAGTACTAAAGGATGGGTTAATATTTTGCCTCCAATTTTTTCTCTAAACTTTGGTGTTACTTAATGTGACTGGAAAAGGGTGTAGAAATAAAATACGCTTTACTAGTAAATAAAAGAAGTAAACTGAAAAGCAAGAGGAATATGATAAAATTAGAAAAAAATTAAATTGAAAGGCTTAAATGCTGCGTTTGGTTGTGATAAGAATTTCACAATGATTCACCAGTTGGTTTACAGTAACAATGCCAAGCTATGCTATACAGAATAGCAATGAAATCCTCACTGATATATTCCAAATGTGTGTCCCACTGAAAGAGGGCATTGCACACCCTCTCTCCCCTCCTCTGTTATCCCAACGATAATAAATAAAATGCACTTCCAATGCTTCTCTGTTGGAAAAGCATCAGGAAAACGCTGAATTGTGAATGCTTTATAGGTGTCTTTATACCTGGTCTTCACTGAACCCAGGTGCATCTCACCAGTGGCCTCCCAGGAAACCTGAGATATTTATGGGACTTTCTGAGGCTGCTGCAATAACAAGAAAATGCATCCATTTACTTTTCCAGCAAAATCCCACTTGGGACAGCTCCCTCCGTGTGGGGTGCGGAAACGAGGGCCTCTGCCAGGAGGGAAGAGACCCGGCGGCCCCCGGCGGCGCCTTACCTGAGCGGTTGTTGGGAGACACGCGCACGGGGGAGATGGAGGGGGTGCGGGAGGAGGAGTAGGGTCTTTGTCGGTCCCTCTCGATGGTCGAAGATGAGGCGACAAAGTGATACTGTGACCATCCATCCTGCAAAAGACAGGGGGCGCCCGTGAGGGGGGCAGGGACGCGCCGAAGTGCCGAGCACCTGAGTTTGCGAGACATTTCCAGCGGAGGTCAAGAGATTAGGAGCTCTGCGCCACTGTCAAGGTTAAGGAGACACGGGCCAGTCCAGACACGCCTCTTTTCCCGCCAGACAACCCCGCAGGGCGGGCAGCCTTCCAGCGCCCGCTTTCCCTCCCAAACGGTGGAAAGTCGGTCTCTGCAAACTTGCTGTGGGCAGATGCTTTTATTTAAATGAAAATGCCATGCTCAGCACGTTAGATGACCCTGAAAGGGCCCACCTTTTGCCTCCCTGGTTCCAATGCTGCCTGGCCCCCTTCCCAGGACCAGTCTGTTGGCATTAGTCTCTTTGACCTTGCTTCAAACCGCTTTCTCCGCCACAACTGCCCACTCTCACTGATCTCTGGGCCCTTAGCATGACTGTCCCTAAGTATTCACAACCTAAACCGCAACCTTTTCCGGTTTTCCCCAGCAACTGTATTTTTCAATTTAGAGCAGATTCTAAATGCATCCTCCCAAGCCTCCCTTAGCCTTCCAAGATCCAGTTAATATAATAAAAGCTCATTTACTGTTTTTCATTACAAAAACCATCTATACACATAACAGATTATTTTGTGAATTTTAGAACATATAGAAAAGAAAATAGAGTTGATAGCTTCCCCCAAGAGAGAGCTCCTGTTAACATGTCCTTTTTCCTTCCTGTCGTTTTTCTTTTTTAATTCAATTTTTATTTTCTACCTAAGCAATACGTTAAATAGTATTGCTATCATGACAAAGAAAGCAGATACTGGACCACCCCCTACTCCTGCTTCACAGAGGCAAACATTTTCAATTCTTCTAGGTTTTTCTTTTCTGATAATATTTAGACTTTTAAGGGACTCATAAAGGGTCACTGTAAATATGAACAGATGAAATTAACAAAGAACAAGATTCATATCCATTTCATGACTTGTGTCTCCTTGTTTATCTAATTCTCATCAGTATTCCTTCTCTATTTGATAGGAGAAAATCAAGATTAGAAGTATGCTTATTAAAAGATATTTCCTAGTACTAATTGTGTATTTACTATGCAGCAAGAGTCAACAATCCCATGAGCTCATACTATAATTATCATGATTTTATAGATGAGGAACTTGAGCCTTAGACAGTTAATAGTCTGTCAAAAGTAGAACAGTAAGTAAAAAAAAATCATACAAATACTACAATTTGGCATACTCATAAATATTGCAAAGAAAAAAGATAGCAGGGTTAGGGGATAGGGGAATAGGGGTGGGTGTGCCGGGGTTGCTGTTTTATGGAGTGTGGTCAGAGATGCACTCTGGGAAGAGCTCACATCTCAGCAGGGACCCAGGATGGTGAGGAGACCAGCACTGAAGACACAGGTGGGAGCTCCCAACCTCAGGAGCAGATGCAAAGCTCCTGGGACAGGAATGGGCGTGCTTCATGGGAGAACAACAGAAAGGTCGCTATGGCTGAAGAACAGGGAGCAGGGGGATCCATAGATAAGAAGCCCTCGGAGTTTCTAGGATGTTTGGGGAGAATAGAGTAGAGGCAGGAAGACCAGTTGAGAAGCTATTGCAAACTGCTGTGGAAAAGTTTGGTGGTTCCTCCAAAAGTTAAACATACAGTTACCATATGAGCTAGCAATTCCGCTCCTGGGTCTATACCCAAAAGAATTGAAAACAGGTTTTCAAACATGAATGTTCATAGTAGCACTATTCAGCATAGCCAAGAGGTGGAAACAACCCGAATGTTCATCACCAGAAGAATGAATAAACAAAATGTGGCATATCCACACAAGGGAATATTATTCACCTACAAAAAGGAATGAAGTTTTGACCCATGGCATAATGTGGATGAACTTCAAAATCTTGTGCTAAGTGAAGGAAGCCAGACACGAATGGTAAGATATTGTATAATTCCATTTAAATGAAATAACCAGAATAGTTAAATCCATAGAGACAGCAAGTAGATTAGTGGTTGGGGAAGGAGGGAGGTGGAGTGACTGTTTAATGGGTACGGGTCTCTTTTGGAGGTGACGAAAATGTTCTGGAACCAGATAGAGGTGATGGTCACATAACATTGTAAATGTACTAAATGCTACTGAATGGCACACTTTAAAATGGTTAACTTTATGTTATCTGCATTTTGCCTCAAATAAAAAAAGGGGGGAAATAAAGAAAGCGATTATACTAGAGTGAGAGATAGCCCTGGCTCCGATAGGGTGACAGTAGTGAGAAATGAGCAGATTTGGGACTTATTTTGGAGGGTTTGCTGATGACTTGGCTACTAGTTCTGACAGCGAGGGACATGAGGAGAGAAGCCGTTGTAGGTGGTGAAACTAATACTGCAGTTTTGGACATGTTGGGTTAGAGACACCTGTTAGGCATGAAGGAGAAGATGGAGAATAAAGCAGGATCTCAGCATCAGGATCTTGGGGGTCTCATCTAGTGTTAGGCTAAAGACACAATGCAGGGGCTCCACATATCAGTGTTACTTAGAACAAAGAGAATGGATGGAAACTTTATGACTGAATATGGGCAAAGGAAAGCAGAAGACAGAGGGCCGAGCCCTGGGTCTGCCAATATTTTGAAGCTGCAGTGAGTAAGAGGAGCCTCATAGGACACTGAGATGGAACAGTGAGCTAGAAGGAAAACCACGTGGATGTGATGCCAGGCAAGATGAGGAAAGAGAGCATACAAAGGAAGAGAAAGAGAACAACGGAATGAAATAAGGGGGACAAGAACTGACCGCTGGACTCAGCAAGAAGGAAGCCATAAGGACTGGGACAAGCTACTTTCTTTGGTCTGAATGGTGATGTCTAACTGGAGTGGGGCCTAAAGATAGTGAGAATTGACAAGAGAGGGAACAGGCCATCTTTGGCAACATTTTATTATAAAGGGGAGCAGAGAAATGGGGCAGCAGTTTGAAGAGTGTGAAGGATCAGGAGATATTTTTAATACATAACCTGGAAGATAGTGCAGCATTTTGTATGCTAATGGGAATACTGCACCACAGAGGAGGAAGGAAACCAGTGATGCATGAAAGAAAGGGGGAAAATTGCAGGAAGAAATTCTTAAGAGAGGAAAAGTTGATAGGATTTAGTGAACAATGAGGCCATTGTCCAGGGAAACAGGAGGACAGACAGGCTGTAGAGCCACAGATGCCATTAGGAGATGGAGCAATTTGGTGATAAGAAGATAAGGATGTTCTCTGCTGATTTCTTATGCTTTCTCATGGAAAAATGGAAAGTAAGGTCATCAGCTGAGAGTGAGGCAGGTTTAGAGTTTAGAGTATAGGAAAGAAGAGAGAAACTGAGGAGAGGATGGAAGGGAGAAGGAGAGCAGAAGCTATAAGTCAACTGAGGTGACCAAGGTGAGGGGTGGAGCAATGAATTTAAAATGAGACTAATCAGTGTGGCCGTTTGTTTTCCTCCAGCCATGTTCAGCTATTCTTGGGCAGGGGTGGAGTAGGTGGAGGTAGGTGGAGGTCGGTGGAGGGAGCCAGGGACAAGGATGTACAAAGGGCCCACCATGGAAGACCACGGAATCCAAATTAGATAGAGGGGAAAGTAAAGGCACTAGGGAGGAGACAGGGAGTGAGGACCAGTCAGTGGATCAGAGATCTGTTGGAGTGGGTACTTCAAAGATGCTGTTTTCTGTTGTTGTTGTTGTTGTTGTTGTTGTTGTTGTTGTTGTTGTTTTTGAGGGAGGAGTGGGAAATTTCTGGAGCTAGAAACAAGGTGCTGACAATAAGGATACTTATTATCCTACCTTTGGCCCAGTGGCTGGGGAGGAAGAGGATGGGAAATGAAACAGCCACAGCCGCTGCTGCAGGGATGGGGGTGGGTCTGAGGAACGCCTGGTGTCAGATAAAGCGAGGGGGGGGGAGAGAAGGAGAGGAAGAGAGAGTAGTTTTGATTAGATGGGATTTTGCTGATAGTAGCCTATGACTTCAAGAGGGAAGAGAAATGGGGGAAGGGGATGGAATACTGGAATAGATTACTGGATGTTCAAAGCCTTTGGGACATGAACCCAGGTGTGGTGGTTTGGAGCTGTATGTACCCCAGAAAAGCATGTTTGCAAACTGAATCCATCCCTGTGAGTGTGAACCCACTGTAGGTAGGACCTTTTGATGAGGTTACTTGAGTTAAGATGTGGCCCATCTCAATAAGGATGGGTCATAATCCTATTATTAGAGTCCTTTACAAGTGGAAAGAAATTCTGACAAATAGAGAGAAAGCCACAGAAGGAGAAGCCAGAAGCTAAGCGTCAATGGAACCCGGAAGAGAAGGGAGAGACCAGGAGAGGCCACCGTGTGCACTGCGATGTGACAGAGGAGCCCAGGGCCAAGGAACACCAGCAGCCAGCTCCAGAACACCAGTCTTTGGGAAGAAAGCATCACGTTGATGGTATCTTGAGTTGGATTTTCTCTTAGCCTCAAAATCATGAACTAATAAATTCCCATTGTTTAAGCCAACCCATTGCATAGTATTTGTTTGAGCAGCCAATGAAACCAAAACACCAGGTAAAGATGGATGATCCAGGGATGAGGGGCCTAGGGCGTTGATGCCTCCAGGGGAAAAAGTGGGAGTTGTCAAGAAAGACAAGGGGTCGGCATCAGGGCAGAAGGAGAAAATGTCTCCAGAAGCCTGTGGGTTTCCCTTAAGTCCTCTGGGGGATGATGCTAAGGGCAGGGGAGCAGCTCTTACCAAAAGCAGATGCAGTATGGAAAATATCTCAAAAGTATATATACCTATTGCTTCTGTATAGGTAAAGCACCCCAACCCTCCCCCCCAAAAGTTTTAAAGATAGCTGTTCTAGTTTGCTAATGTTGCCGGAATGCAAAACACCAGAGATGGATTGGCTTTTATAAAAGGGGGTATATTTGGTTACACAATTACAGTCTTAAGGCCATAAAGTGTCCAAGGTAACACATCAGCAATTGGGTACCTTCACTGGAGGATGGCCA
>PVKY010011528.1:0-11983 GCA_004027775.1 Bradypus variegatus
GATTGGGGTGATGAATGCATAACTATATGATGGTACTGTGAACAGCTGATTGTATACCATAGACGATTGCATGGTATGTGAATTTATCTCACAAAAACTGAATTTAACTAAAAAAAAAAGAAAAAAGAAAAAAAAACCACAGTAGTCAGAGTGTCTTCCCACATATAAACCTAAAATATTTTTACTAAAAAATAAAATCAGTATTAATGTAACCCCACCTGCCCCTCATTATACTGATTATTTCCAAAAGACAGCAATACTATCTATGCTGGGTACTAGGAAATTAAATTCTCAATGATAGACAATTATGATGGTGATTACATGAGTAGATAATTATTAGATGATTATGATGCCTTACTACAGACAGAATTTAAGAAGATAGAATTGAAGACAAAGTAATTATAGTCTTGAAAATTTTCCCCCTTGCAGGACATCTGAGTTCTCGAGTCAGCTCTTGCGTCTCCTAGCTCTGTGATTTGAACATCTTTAAGCCTCAGGTTTTCTTCTGTTTCTGTTACAGTTATCACAGTCTTACTGTTGTGTATTTTATTCTGTTCTAATTATGTAAATATTTGTTAATGCATTTATGGTATATAACAGCTTCTATTTAACCAACATATGAAATAAATTGGAATGCTCCATTTTTCACTCATTCTGAATAAGTGAGTTTTTAGTGTAATTATCTCTCTTTTGAGGAATTCAATAAGTTTTTATTTCTGGCATTTTATTCACAATAGCCATTGAATGATGAGTATAAAGATTCCTGTCTCTATAGATAGGCTATAGATGGGGATGTGGAGTCAGAACAGAGTTGGGATTAACTCTATCAGACCCTTTATTTTACAGATAAGAAAAGTGAGACTCAGAAAAGGTGAAGGCAAGAAATCCAGAGATTATCTGAGAGCCTGAATAAAATACCAGGCCACCTCATCCCCCAGCTTATTTTCCAACAGAAACCCAATAGATTTCCCTCTTTGTGTCCAATATTTGGGATAAGCTAGATAGGAAAAGCCAGATTTGTTTACGGTTTACCTATATAAGATCCCTGTCCCCTTCCACTCCCAGCTGTAGAGCCTAAATTCCACTTAACTATAGAATCTAAAGACAATTTTCTAAAGGACAGTGTTCCTAAACGAATAGAGATGCAAGACCCCTCCGTACTTTTGATAGCAAAGTGTGAATGAAATGGAAGGCAACAGCTCCAAGTGAGGCACTTTTTAATCATTAATATTCACATCATCACAATGTTCAGGGAGTTTGCTTACAAATTAGCCATATTAGGAAGTTTAACAGTACTAAGTGTAATCAGGAGAGTAAGGAGAAAAATGAAGGATCTGTATGGTGTGTATAAATGTGTGTGTGTGAGAGAGAATTTTTAGGTGTCACAAAATATCATTCTTAAAAATATTCCAGACTGATGCCAATCTGTTAAGCAATGATATTATTATTATGGGTAGAAGGAGCAGGTTAAGGAGGGAAAGCCAGGAAGAGCACTGTCGCCAAGAACAACTGTTATCAATTAACATTCTGGAAAACACAGCCATACTTCTCTTCTTTGGGGATCCTATAAAATGAGAACATAAAGATTCATGAGCCAACAAGGCTTTGGTTGCACATTGGTGCGGGTGGTAGGAAATAAGGATCAAGAGGCTCACAAAGGAATCCAGATGTCTGCTTCACTGGAGTGGAAAAAATCGTCATAGCAATTTCCACAATATATCTGGCAGGACAAGGTGTTGCGGAAGCCGACTAAACTGGCTGAGGGAAGGCATAAGCTGTGCCTGGAGACAGACAGTTTTTTATTCAAGAGGTGTTGCTGAGCTGTGAAAAAACAGGGCCAGCTCTAAATTATAGGCTCACCTCTCAATATGCTCTAAATGTCAATCCTGGGTTCTCTTTCCCCCTGAGGAGGAAGTCCCTTTGGAGAAAGAAGCTGTTGAACATCTTTCTGTTCGTTATGCGGGGCTTGTGCATTGTCCATTGGTTCCCTGTGCAGTTCTAGAAAGGTGAGAACATTTTTGGCCTACATCTTTGTAGGTCAAATTGTAACACCAAAACACCGCCTACCTTTGGAAAATTGGAGGCCAAGGAATTGGGTCTAAAAGCTAAACAAAGGCTGGGAACAAAGAGTAGAGGCAAGTTAAAATCAGGGTTACCTCCCAGGAATTTGTGGAAGCTGAAGATGTTGAACAGGGTTGTCAGCAAATCTTTTTCAGTAAAGAGTCAGATAGTAAATATTTTAGACTTCTGGGTCCCTGGTGCAACTACTTAACTTTGCCATTGTAGTGCAAAAGTAGCACAGACGATGTACTTAAGTAAATGAGCGTGCCCTGTGTTCCCATAAAACTTTATTTATGGGCAATGAAATTTTAATTTAATATAATTTTCATATGTCATGAAATATCATTATTAAACATTTTTTTAACCATTTAAAAATTTAACACCATTCTTGGCTCATCAACCATACAAAAACAGGCAGCAGGCCAGATTTGGCTCACAGACCATAGTTTGCAGACCCCTCCACTAGAGCAATGCTATCCAATAGAAATATAATGAGAGCCATATATGTAATTAAAAATTTTCTAGTGACCACATGTAAAAAATAAAAAGAAACAGGTGAAATTAATTTAGCAATATATTTTATTCAACCTAATATGGCTAAAATATTATCATTTCAACATGTAATCAACATAAAAATTGAGATATTTTACATTTTTTTTCAAACTAAGTCTTTGAAATTCAGTGTGTATTTTACACTTACAGCATGCTGCAATTTTGACTAGTTATGAATGATCAGTAGCTACATGGTTATTGTACCGAACAGTGCAGGTCAGAGAACAGGGACAGAGACCCTAAGTCTTTGAAATCTGAGTGCATTTTACACTTACAGCACATCTCAATTCATTCTAGCCATCTTCCTAGTGCTCAATAGTCACTATAGTAGCTAGTGGCTACTATATTGGACAGTGCAGGTCTAGAACAGTGTTTTAGTGTTTTCAAATTTTGGCTTCCATGAGAATCACATGGAGACCTGTTAAAGCACAGATTGCTAAGCCCCAACCCCTGAGTTTCTCATTAAGTAGGTGTGCCGGTTTGTATATATTATGACCCCCAGAAAAAGCCATATTCTTTAATGCAATCTTGTGGGGGCAGATGGATTAATCTTTTTGATTAGGATGTGACCTCTTGATTGAATATTTCCATGGAGATTTGACCCCGCCCATTCAGGGTAGGTCTTGATTAGTTTACTGGAATCCTTTAAAGGGAGCTCTCACAGAGAGCAGAGAGAGGAAAATGCCAAGGGATATGCTAAGCCAGGACACACAGACTAGATACTTGCAAGCCGAAAGAGTTGCTTACTGAAGCTTTGAGATGCTAGCCCAGAGTTTGCTCTGGAGAAGCTGAGAGGAAAAAAAGCCCCAAGAGATGCTTGCTGACGCTTAGAGATTCTTGGCGATGCAGACAGAAGGATGTTTGGGGATGCTAAGCTAAGAGAAACCCAAAGACATTTTGGAGAAAGCCATTTTGAAACCAGAACCCTGGAGCCAAGAATCAGCAGAAGCCATCCAAGTGCCTTCCCAGCTAACAGAGTTTTTCTGGACGTCATCGGCCATTCCTCAATGAAGGTATACTAGTGTCGATGCTTTAATTTGGACATTTCATGGCCTTTGGACTGTAAATTTGTTACCAAATTAACCCCCTTTATAAAAGCCAATCCATTTATGGTATTTTGCATAGTGGCAGCATTAGCAAACTGGAACTGTAGGTACTGGGTGGAACCTGAGAACATGCATTTCTAACAAGTTCCCAGGTCGTTTTGACGCTGTTGGTCTGGGGACCACACTTTGAGAACCACTAGTCTAGAAGCTATAGTAGTAAGAAAAGGCAGAAACGCACCTAGGAGCCAAGATCACAGGTAAAGACCTCGAAGCAGAGGTAGAGACAACTGCAGAACCACCCCCCAACCCATAATCCTCCCTCCAAAGTAGAGTCAAAGAGGCAGGTCTTAATTTTGTAGATGCTCTCAGGGGGAGGAGAGGGCTGGGGAATCCTGTCTATCTATGGGTCAGCTCAGAAACTAAGCAGATTTTAAAAGCTTTTGCAATGAAACAACTATCTCCAGGCCCTGACAAATACTAATAAAGATGTCCAGGTTGCATTATTTACAAAACAATCCCACTTTCAGATTTGTCCTCTCACAGTATCATGGACTGCTCAAGTAGAAAATGAGGCAGATAAAATAATACAGAAATTTAGGTTGCTTAAAGAGTGTAACAACTAGGCAGGGTGTGTGTTTTCAGGGAGATTCTAAAAATCCAGAATCATTTTCCCATCTCAAGAGTCTATAATCATCGAATTTGGAAACCATATCTTTTAATTTGAGGGAAGTTTTCCCAAAGCATACATCACTACACACAGAGCTTTAATGAATCTTTAAAAATAAGCCAAGAATATGCAAACACAAGAGGTAAAAATGAGTACCAGATTAAAGCCAGATAAGCAGCGGAACTCAAACTTTGTGGCATAAATTAAAACGCTGAGTCTTGATTATTTGTTTTCTAAAAGGAGCCGTTTCATGGTTCATTGGTGCCAGAAAAACCTCATTGTATAGTCTACGGATTCCCCAAATTCAGTTGTTTGGTCAATATTAACATCAATGTCTATCCCCCAAAACCACTAAAGAGAAATTTGCAAAAGATACCTTTGCAAGGTGTCTTTTCCCCAGCTCACTCTTTATGACCCTTTCCTAACATTTGGTGGCAAACAAACACTGAGAAATGAAACAGTTTTTGATGGCAATGAAACAGAGATATTCAGAACTTCTTCATTTTACAATGAAAACCCTAGTTGAACGTCTAAGTCATTGGTTTAAATATCGAATGTACTCCAGTCAAGAAATAATGTTAAATTTAGAAAAAGATCAGAATATAAAAAGATGAGAAAGAACAATAATTCTAGCCTTTGAAGGTGGGATAGGAAAAAAGAGTTTGCCATAGGAAACGCACATCAATATTATCTTTGATAAAGACCAACCAACTCAAGAATCTTTCCCCATTCCAAGCAGAAACATTTATTCAGCAAAGGCAATGCAAGAAATTTTCAGAGTTAAATAGAAATCTGCAATTTTTCTGGAGCACAGATTAAGAAAGAGTGGGCTGGTATCCTTTCCAGCCAGAAGGAGAAAAGCAGAGCACAAGCTTACTTCTTATAAAGGCAGAAGCTACAAAAATTATCCTGGAGAGCCAGAAAGTTGAGTATCCAAAAAGGGAGTAGTCCTTTCAAATAGGTCTTATAAGGAGTACTTGGTAAGGCTTTCAGCCAGTTCTCAAGGTTTACAAACCATGTTTGGCATTCTATTTTAGTTAATTTCAGAAGATATACTTAAAGGAACTTAGTCTTTCAAGTCAGCCTTCTCTGAAGAATTGCATGGTTTGAACTGCAGCAGGTTTGCAGTCCATTTAAGTTGCTGGACCACTCGTCCATTAAAAAACTGGAAACGCAATTCATTTAATACGGTTGAGAGCATATATATCAATCCCACAGTGATTTATTTAATTACATACTGACTTGGAATTATATGATTGCTTTCTAAGGAGAATTAGTTCACAGTTCACCCTGGCATTTAGGCTGTGCCCCTATATACGCATGAATTTTAAAAAATAAATGCTTTATTTGAATTCAAAGAAAGAATAATGAAATCCTATTAATTTTATCACTGAAAACATTTCTATAGGACAGACTGAATTTTTAAAAATGAAATTGACAATTTATTTTTGCTACTAAAGGAAATGCGTAAGTATCTGTAAAAGCATAAAATGGGCCTCATTAATATATCTGAAGAGTACCACATTGTACATAGTCTTCCATAGTTGCAAAAAAAAAAATTAACCTTTTCCTATGTTTTGGAGGAGAAAAACTGCATTCTGCATTAATTTTTCAAGACAGAATAGGTTTAAACTGTTCCCAGTATATAGAAGAATCATTTTAGGTACCTTAAAAATGAAAGAAAAAAAATCCAATTGTAAATTCAGATTAAATACCCCCAAATAGCAAATGAAAAAATGAGTTTACTTAAGGGCACCATCATCTTGAATCGGATCAAGAGGGATGCTGAAATGTGATTAATCTTATGTAAAAATGTCTCTCATTGTTGCGTCTACATGGAAACATTTAATAAATGGAGAAAGATGGTCACCATTTTCCCCAAAACGTAAATGCAAATGAAGGCAGAGGAGACGCAAAACAATTATTTCAGTATTTCTAACTCCTTCTCACATTAAGTTCCGTAAATGTCCTCGGTTAAGACTTGGAAACCAATCCCACACCGTTATCCACACACACATTAAAAATAGGATCTTTAAAAAAAAAAAATGTGAGAGCTGAAAGGAAGAACTACATGCCAAATACTTGCGTGGCTCTGTAACCAAAATGTTCCCTTCGCTACTTAATGTATTCACTTGAGTTCAGTGAAGTGCTAAATTTCCCTAATAATTTTCATTTTCAAATCAAGACGGTACACTCTCAAAGCAAAGGGAAAATGTGCTCCACCTCAGCAACAGAAACAGTGAGGTAGAAAAATGTAATTGAGGTGTGTATAGCCATATTGCCTGGTCAGCTTTCTGAAATCACAGCTGAGTAGAGATCTGAAACAACTATCGGGACAATATGCGTCAACAAAACGGATCCCCCATCCTATATCCATTTATGTCCAAGTTAAGAGAACATCTTCCACTTAACTGCCTTTATCTACAGTTGCTCAATTTTTTATTTTAAATATAACCACCCTGGAGGTGCTTGGTGTGTTTACTTTGATCATCTTCAACATTTAAATGCACACAAAATTGTTTCTTAGCACTGGGGACAAAAACTTGCATTTCTCTGAGACTATCATACTTCCAAATCGGACTGCCGATGCTAAGTGGCTTGTCGATTACCTGGAATTGCTGCTTTATAGTAAATAAAGGCCAGAGTGAATTTTATTCAAGGGTAACTAACTAAATAAATAAATAAAGAGTAACATTAACACCAAAATGTCTTCACCGCACTGAAACCTCAGGCCTAGGAGCGAGGGAGGCTCTCCTCAGAAGTTCTCCCAACCGTCTACTCCAGAAGGGGTTCCTCACCCTCCGTAAACCGACACATGTTCTATTATTCTCTCGGCGACTCCAAAGGATTCTGGGAGTTGGAGGAGGGGAAAATTAGGGGCAAAAATTAAACAGTGGCACAGCGTGCACCCCGGACAGGTGTAGGATTATCAGCCAGTTGCCGAGCTACTACTCAAATCTTCCAACCCCTTGGATCACTTCTCCCACCGGGTAGGCGCACACTCCATCCTCTCCTTCCACGCCCCTCCCCGGCCGTGACCTATTAGCCAATCACCGGGCTAGTGCTTGCCAGTCCGGACCAATCCCGAGCACGCTTGCTTTGAGCGGGAAAAGCTCAGAAGTGTCGGTGAGCGAGGTTGACCAACCGCCCCTTCTTGGCCTTGTCTCTGGGGTGTGGTGGAGGAACAGGCCCTAGAGACGGTTGCCCATTGGCTGGGCAGCGGTCCAATGAAGGGGTGCGAAGTGGGGGGCGGGCCGGTGCCAGGTCGTGTGCTGGGTCGCTAGTCGCGAGCCCCGGGGTAGCAATGTAACGACCTCTCTCCCGCCCCTCCCTCCCCGCTCCGCCCCGCCCCCCCCCAGACTGGCTCCAGGCAGAGCCCGGGGCGGCGGCGGCGACAGCGGCGGGGTGCGGGCTGAGGGAGCCGGGCTTCGACGCCGCCCCCCTCACCCGCGTACCCCAGGAGCTGTACCTGTCCAGGAGGGGTTGGGGGGCCCCATGGAGGTGAGAGGCGGAGACAACCTTCCCACCCCCTCACTCTCCTCACTCCCCCCAGACCTGAGGAAGGGACTTGAGGTAACCTGTGGGGACGGTCAGGGTTCGGGTGGCAGCCAGGCTTGGAGGATGGCGACGGTGAGGAGAGGCTGACGAGAGGGCGCGATCCCGGAGCGGTTCTGTGAGGAGGCCAGGGTCAGGCGAGAAAGGGTCGGTCGCCGGTGAGGAGCGCCGACGGGGCGCCCGGGCCGCACCGCGGGAATGGGCAGGGGGCGCGGCGACACCTCGGACCCGGGAGGGCTGATGGGCCGGCCCGGGCTGGGGTCGCCGCGACGCCAAGGCAGCCACCGCCGCCTCCACGTCGGGCGGCGGCGGCGCTGAGGCGACGGCGGGCGGCGTGGGCCTGTCAGGACCGGCGAGGTCGGCGCCTCGGGGCTGGCTCGCAGGTGGCCCGAAGGAAGGGAGGGAATCCCGGGATCCCATTATCAGTGCCCTGAGAGGAGTCGGAGTTGAGTTCCTCCAGCCGTCGAGTTGGATCAGTCATCTGGCCGTTTGGGTCACGGCCTTACACTGCGTGATGTCTCTCTCCCGTTTCCTATTCCTGTTTTTGTGCAGCCTAAAGTAGCGTTCCGTGGAGGTGCGAATCGCTACTGGAACCTCAGTGCCGACACCAGCAGTAGGTTAACAGATGTATTCAACAGCGTGATGTTGACCGGCTCCCCTTCCTTCTATGATTGCTACAAATCACAGGTCCATTAATACACTCAGCCCTTTGGTAGAGGATTTATTATAAATCAAATTAATTCACCCAGGCCGATTCGCATAGTTGTTTACATTGCTCCACGGTTAGGACCAGAGAGCTAGTGACGATATTTTAAATACAGAGTTTGCAGAATATAGACTTTGCTTTGAAAACAATTCAAGGAATCAGATTTTTCATTGACTCTGGTTTCCACCTTGTCCTCAGCATAACCTGACGCCAGAAATGTAAGAAAATCCGTATTTATGACCATAAAATACTTTTTCCCTAAAGCACTTATATAAGTCAGTATTAACATACTTTTGATCATTTAAAGGTAAAATTTTTCTTTATTCCTTTATTGTCTGGCTTTAACAAAGTCTTAGATACATGCTACTATTACTTCACTGAAAACACTGACTTTTATTAATCATATAAAATTAGGTAATTTAAATCATTCTCATTGGATTATTAGGCTTCAAATTATAACAATATCCTCAAAATAATTGTATTTAATCCACTTTACCACCTTGAATTGTAACATTTTGGGCATAGCATTATGCCCCATGTACAGATTGAGAAACTGAGGCATGCACAGAGCCTAAGTGTCAGAGCCCCATTGGAAACCAGGTCTTTTCACTCCCAAGAAAACTTACTTGGATTTAAATTCAGTTGCTTGTTCAAAGTATATAAAATGATCCATTTTGCTGTTATCCAGACTAATTGATATGCCCACCCCAAGTATTTGTATATTTAATTTCCATAAGTGTATTAACTGAAAAGGTCCAGATATTTCAAGGATAATTATGTTGGTAGCCACCAAATTACTTTAATTGCTTATTTTACCTAGAATACTAAGTTTAAATCATTCTTTTTAAAGGACATCTTTACTAGCACTCAAATAAATTGTATTTTAAAATGTAAAATGTAGTTGGAAAATACCCCTAAAATATATTAAGTTTCAAATACTGTATACCTCCCTTGATAGTACACAATCTGAAAATACCCCTGTGATTTAAGCAATCATTTGAAAAAGATGAACGATTATTTGTATCATTTTGAATATTTCACACCTGAAAGAGGTTTTTTTGGGGGGGAGCTAGGATAAAAACTTTAGATCTAAAGGAATAAAATTGAGAGATTCTAAAGATAGAAAGCTTTGTAAAAGTTGCTGCTAAAGGAAATTCAGAAAAGGTAGTTTTTAGTGGCACTCTCAGCAAAAAAAAAAAATAATAATCACTTCTTGACTCAGTTTCCCCAATTTCAGAAATAGTGATCATAATATAAGCTATATAAAACAGGAATGTTATAATGTGTATGTTTTAAATTATTATAACCAGAATTTAAACAAGTGGTTGTAAAATACCTTGGGATTCTTGAAGATGGGTAATTGTAAGGTATTTCTTAATTTTCAGTTTTTACTGTATAGTATAAAGTCACTGTATATTTAAAATGTCAATTTTTCAATGATTGCTTCTATGAAGATTGAATCTTAAAAATTATTTTGATTTAAACATATAATATTTTGATCTTCTGTATGTAAATTTTTATTGAGAGAATAAACAATTAGAAAATTTTTATTCAGGATTATCTCTCTTCTTTATTAATAACTATATAAAAATACTTTTTCCATTGTGTTTATATTTGGATGTTTATAGTTACGACACTTCAGATTTTAGTAGTTCCTTATTTGGAGACTTAAAAATTGTGAATCTATAATTTCAGACTGATTTAAAGAAGCATTTTCCAGAATAAACAACTTCTAAATTATTTTAATGTTTTTGTTTGCTAAACTCATTCTACTTTTTAAGTATTTTTAATTATTTTCATTGCACCTCAATCCCTTTGGAGACAGGATTTTTAACAATTTATTAAAATCTTAAAATCCAAACTTTGAATCTTGTTGACTTAGAATTCATTATACAAGGATTCACAAAAGGAAAGAAAAAAAAATGAGGTTGAGTATTTTTTTCTAATTATAATAATACTTTCAAAATTTCTAAAGTAATTATAACATTTCATGTAACACCTCATTTTCACAGTATCTCTTGAAAATAGAAACTAGGTGTAAAAAAGGCCCCAAACTAGGAGTAAGAAGGCCTTGAGTTTTGGTTTTAGATTTGTCACCTGTTAACTTAGTAACTAGTAGCCTGTTTCCTCTTTTTTTAAAAATAGAGATACCTATGTCACAAGGTTCGTCAAAGGTAATAATGTATGATGGAATTTCTTTGAAAATTGCAAAATGCTATATAAAGGTACATTAACTTTTTTTTTGACTGCAGATTGTAGGTAGTAATTCTGAATTTAGTTTATGGTTTATTAAAAATAACATTGCCAGTGTCTACATAATGCTCATATGTTCAAAAAAATAAAAAATGCAATAATTATAGACATTTTATGCTACATACTAAGGGTCAGCAGACAATAGTATGGCCAAGGGGACAAATCTGTCCAATGCGTGTTTTTGTAAATAAACTTTTATTGGAACACAGACACACCAGTTCATTTACATAGTTATTCTTGATTTGATGTCAGAATAGTAGAGTTGAGGAGTTCCCACAGAGACAATAATGGCCTGCAAAGCCCAAAATGTTTAGTATCTGGCCCTTTACCAAAAAGATTGCCAAACCCTGGTAGAGAATGCACTCAAGTAGTTAAATTGAGATTTGAGTGTAAGTCTCCCAGTTCTTACTTGTGTGTTATTTACTCTCATTTCTTATTTCACTAATGTTCTGTCATAAATGAAGTTTTGATGTGTCTGATATGCAAACATTTCTTATAAAATTGCAGAGTGAAGACAATGTAGATCTAAGGCAGGCCTATACTCCACTTTCTTCATCGACAGAATATTCAAGTTCTGTAGATTCTTCACTTTTCTATGCACCATGGTCTACTTATGGAGATGATATTAA
Source organism: Bradypus variegatus (assembly GCA_004027775.1). Lineage (NCBI taxonomy): Eukaryota > Metazoa > Chordata > Mammalia > Pilosa > Bradypodidae > Bradypus > Bradypus variegatus. The sequence continues at coordinate 11,470 of PVKY010011528.1, forward strand.
GCAACCTACTAATTCTCAGATCAATGTAAAGAACAGGTAAATTAATAAATTAGACTTCCCAGGCTAAATGGGGTGTTTTTAAGTTTCATTATATATGAACCAAGGAGCATTAACTCTTTGTTCCCTGTGTCAGCATTTTTTCTTTTTTTTAATGCAATTTTATTGAGATATATTCACATACCAAACAATCATCCAAAGTGTACAATCAGTTGTTCCCAGTGTCATCATATAGTTGTGCATTCATCACCACAATTTTTGAATGTATCAGCATTTAATGTTGTGGCATCATAATTTTGAGTACCACCTTTTTAGGAAGTCCTAAACTGTGTATAATTATTTGTATATAATTTTTAGCTTATTACGTTTTATTTTCCTTTAGAGGAAACCCTTAGTGAATAACTCTTTAAGAAGTTCCTCTTTCTAAAGATAACATATGAATTACAACATTTAGATCTATTTTTTACCCAATTCTAAGTTTTTAGTAATTTTTTCCTTTGCATATATGCAGTAAACA
>PVKY010011529.1:0-11982 GCA_004027775.1 Bradypus variegatus
ATTCAACCAGTAAGACTGAGCACTTACTGTGCACTTTCTAAGCACTGAGAACACAGCAGTGAACGAATCAGACGACTACCTGTTTTCACAGCGCTCACATCCTAGTGGGGCAAACAGAAAATAAGCAGGCAAATAAACAGAAGTTTCAAACCAGAGCAAACTAGGAAGAAAGTTAAAGCCAGGAGACAGAATGACTAAGGGAAGTAAGAGAGTGGTCAAAGAAGGCCATGCTGGCGGGGGACACCACGCTGAGAAGGAGCCAGCTGGGCAAGGATCTGGAAGAAGCGCCAAACACAGGAGTCAGCGAGCGCCCAGGCCCTGGGGTAACTGGGCCGGGCTGCAGTGCCGGGTGGGGCCACTCCGGGGGCGCCAGGCTTTGAGCTTGCGATGACAGTGCCATGGGGGAGGCGGGGGACTGGGGTTTGGGGGTCCTGCCACACACACGGCCAGGCTGTCTCCCGCCCAGCTGTCCACCGAAGATCGCGGGCTCCTGCCAGAAGCGCGTCCACGCGGCCACAGCGCCTGACGACCTGTCCAGGGGAGCGGGCAGCCCCCCACTTTCTCGAGGGGAAAACCCGGGAACAGCGAGGATCCCTGCCTTGGCCGAGGTCGCGGGGCCCAGACCCCGGCTCCCGAGCGCCCCGGAGGCTGCGCAGCCGCGTGCTCCCCTGCGGGGGTGGGGGGCGGCACCTGCACCCCCACCGCAGCCCCGGGCAGGTCCAGCCGGGGCCAGGCCAGAGGGCGAGCCCGCAGCGCGCGCTGTCGACGTCCGGGCGGGAGAGGGAGCGCGGCGGCCCCGAAGGCAGGGACGGCGCCCCCGGCCCCCCGCGCCCCGGGACCCCGACCCCGCAGCTCCGCAGGCCGCTCGCCGCTCACCTCGGCTCCCGCGGGCGCGCGGGCGGAGAGGCTGTGCGCGCTGCTGCTCGCGGCTCCGCGGCTCCGCGGCCCCGGCCGGCCACCGCCCCGCCGCAGTGGGAGTGAGGGGCGCCGGGGCGCGTCGCCCCTTCCGGTCCCGCGCCCGCCTCCCCCCGCCGCCGCGGCGCCGCGCCCGACTGACCCGCAGGCCGCCCAATCAGCGCGCCGGGAGCCCAGCGGGCCCGGCCAATCGCGCCGGGGGGCGGGACCGAGGGCGGGCAGTCGCCCGGGGTCTCCGGACCGGCGCCTGGGGTCTCGGGCCCGGCGTCTGGGGTCTCGGGGCGGGCGCCCGGGGTCTCCGGCCCGGCGTCTGGGGTCTAGGGGCGGGCGCCTGGGGTCTCCGGCCCGGCGTCTGGGGTCTCGGGGCGGGTGCCTGGGGTCTAGGGGCGGGCGCCCGGGGTCTCGGGCCCGGCGTCTGGGGTCTAGGGGCGGGCGCCCGGGGTCTCGGGCACGGCGTCTGGGGTCTAGGGGCGGGCGCCCAGGGTCTCGGGCCCGGCGTCTGGGGTCTCGGGCCCGGCGCCTGGGGTGTCCGGCCCGGTGTCTGGGGTCTCGGGGCGGTCGCCCGGGGTCTCCGGCCCGGTGTCTGGGGTCTCCGGCCCGGCGTCTGGGGTCTCGGGCCCGGCGCCTGGGGTGTCCGGCCCGGTGTCTGGGGTCTCGGGGCGATCGCCCGGGGTCTCCGGCCCGGCGTCTGGGGTCTCGGGCTCGGCGCCTGCCGGGCCCTGCGGGGGTCTGCGCTCCCGGGAGCGCGCACACGCGCCGCTGGCTGCTCCCTGCGCCCGGGGCCGCGGAGACGGCGGAGGGAAGGGCTGGAGGCGGACCCTGGGCGGCGAGGGGCAGCGGGTAGAGGCCAGTGGGAAGAGGTGGGAGGGAGGCCGAGGCGGGGACCCCTCCCCGGGCACGGAGGAGAGGCCCGGCGGCGCGCCTGGGGCAGGGGGCCGGAGGCGCCGGGCTGCCGCGGAGGAGAAGGGGGCGCGGGGCCTGGGTCCCGGCTTCTCCCGCAGCCCACGGCGCCCCCCGTGCTTGCAGGCCAAGGGCTCGTCCCAGGGGGGAGAAACGCGGGTGCCGGGGTCCCTGCACTGGAGTCGGCGTCAGCGGAGCTGCGGGTGAGGCCCGGAGCTCGGACACCTGTAGAAGCTCCGAGGTCAGTGAACTGGGGGGAGGTGGGGGTCGGATTTGGGGGACAGGCAGGTAGGCAATGGCGGTGGGCACATAGGGATCCCGAAGGAAGAGCAGCCCGGACGCCAGGGTCCCTGGAGTGACCAGAGATGGGGGCCCAAGTGGGAGGAAGAGCAGGGCCCCTCACTGGGGAGGGCAGGGGGGACTAGGGGACAGGGAGGGTACCCCAGAACTTGGAGGGGGCGGCAAGGCCATGACCCAGGCATGCGGGGGCAGGGAGAGGCGTGTGGTTCCAGGTCTCAGGGCCTCAAGAGGGGCGGTACACGGGGAGGGATCCAGCTGAGGTGTCCCCCTTAGGCTTCCCCCCACCTTGGCCACTTTCGTGAGGCCAACAATGAAGACAACAATGAAAACAACAGTGAAGGGCGCACCTGGGGGCCTCAGCCTTACCTGCCTCTGGCCTCAGGTGTGTTACGTGACAAAACAAGGAAACTAAGAAAGCCTGGCTGTTGGAGCTGGGGCTCTACCAGGGAACACGCTTGGGCCCTTCTCCTCAGGAAGGGGACACTCGTTCCTAGGCCTGATTGTGCAGCACCCACCTTTAAAACGCATCCTTTACTCCATGCCAAGGGAGCAACCAGAGATCGCTGTATGTAGCACACAGAAACACACATGAATATTTCACAGCAAGTTTTCCTGTAAGGAATCTGTTCCAAAGATACTGCTTTTTTCTGGTTGGTGACATTTGCGGACAGGGTCAGGGTGACAGGCTGGGGGTGGGGCCTGGGGCCTTGGGCAGTGCACAGGGTCCCAGGCAGGGCAGACAAGTGTGATGGGAACTGATCTGCCCTCCAGGTGGGGAGGGGCAGTTGAGGAAGAAACCCCACGTGGGGCTGGAGAGCCAGCGGGGCTGTTGCTGGGCCTGAGGTTAGAAGGCAGGGCCCAGAGGCTCAGAAGGGAGGACCCGTGTACTGTCAGGGAACCCCAAGTCCCCTGGTTTTCCCTGGAGATGCAGCACGTGACTGGGGGGCCTAGAGAAATAGGGGGACCCTTGAGGCAGACCGGCCCTGCTGACTGGCAGTCCCCAGGCTGGCTTCAGCCCAGGGATAATGTCTTGTTTGGCCGAGAGATGTTGTTTGTGTTGTTTTGTTTTTCAGTTGACTTAGCTGCTAACATTTAAAAGTTGGTGGATTTTGCTTGGGTACACTTCTACAACAGGCTTCTCTTGAATACTTGGAAGATCTGGCAGCATGCGGCTCGCAGTCCTCCGTGGGAACCCCTGGCCCCAACCCCTTGAGGCAGGATCTCAGTTTACCGCAGCCGCCACTGCTCCCTCTTGCCTACCCCTGGCTGTGTCACCTGCTGGCCCTGTGGTGTCACAGGCTGGGAGCCCCACTGCAGAGGCAGAGGGCAGCTTTTGAGGTGTGTTAAACAAGGAAGTGTGAGATGTGACTAGATGTTTGTTTTGGGAAAATCACTGCAGTGCAGGAGGTTTGAGGGGTGGGGTTCAGGAACTTAGGGTTGTTAGACCAGTTAGGGGGCTAATTGCAGAGGCCACCCTGAGAAAGAAGGAAGCCTGCCCTGGGGCCAGAGCAGCAGGTGTCCACAGGAAGGAACTGACTTTAAAACTGGCTCAAGTCTTAAGGGAAATGTGAACTAAAACCACAGTGAGGTGCCACTCACACCTCTTAGCATGGCTAACGTAAAAAAAAGAAATGCACAATACCCAGCTGGTGGTATGGGTCTGGAACAGTCGGAGCTCTCATTCCCTGCTGGTGGGGACGCAAAATGGTACAGGCACTTCGAAAACCAGTGGATAGTTTATTTAAAAGTTAAGCACATGCCTGCCGCATGACCCAGCAATCCCATTCCTAGGTATTTATCCAAGAGAAATAAAAATATGTCCACATGAAGAGCTGTACATGAATATAGCAGCTTTATTCCTAACAGTTCAAAAGCTGGAAACAACCCGTATGTCCATCGCCTAGAGGATAAGCAGACAGGTGTATCCAAAGAACAGAATGCTACTCACCAATAAAGAGGAGCAGCCTGCTTAGCAAGGAGCAGCTACCCTGCAACGTGGATGAGTCCCAGAAGCATTATGCTAAGTAAAGGACACCAGCCACAAAAAATGCCATCCTCTGTGACTGTGTCTGTAGGACATTCGGGAAAAAGCAAAGATCAGTGGTGCCCAGAGGTCAAGAGGAAGAGGAAGGGATTAACTGCTAAGGGACAGAAAAGAACTTGTTAGGATGATGGATTTATTCCATAGTTTGATTATCGTGGTGGTTGTATGACTACATATTTGTCAAAACAAAAGGGGCCTTTTTGTTTTTAATTAGTAGACTTCAGTTTTTTAGGGCAGTTTTAGGTTTACAGTAAATTAAGCTGCTCGTGTGGAGAATTCCCATATACCCCTCCCCTGCCTACTCCACAGCTTCTCGGATTGTCAGCGTCTTGGTTGGGGTGGTATAGTTGTTACAGTTGCAGAAGTAATATCAATACATTGTTATTCACTCAAGCCCTAGTCTACTTCGGGGCTCACTCTTCCTGTTGTACCTGTCACGGGTCACCAGCACAGCGTCATGCAGGACCATTTCGCTGCCCTGAAACCGCCCTGTGCTCCGGCCCTTCAGGCCTGCACCTGGCCGCCCACCTGCGCCCACTTCTCCCTCCGCCCCAGCTCTGCGGCCTCTCGCTGCCTCCCCGTTCCCCGGCGGTGACCTGGAGCTCGGGCCGCTCCGTGACGTCACCCTGGCAGGCACTGCCCGCCCCGCCCCCACTGGCCTCCGCCAAGGAGGAGAGCACGGGGCAGGAGGAGCTGGGCCTCCACTCCCTGGCTGGAGGTGGGGGCAGGGGGTGCCTGGTCCAGAAACTGGCCACGTTGCCAGCCGCAGCCTGACAGGCTCCCCGGCCACCACCTTGTCCGCCCAGGACTGCCCAGGGCTGCCATCCGGCTCTCTGCTTACCTGCTGTGCTCCTCCAGACCGCGGAGTCCCTTCTCTGGCCTCAGTTCTGTAGGAAGTGGGCGGAGCAGATGATCCCAGCCTGACGGTGAGGACTTGGGGAGAAGGGGTGCCGGGTGCAGGCTGCTCGCAGGGAGTGCGAGTCTCCCACAGCCCCTGCCCACCTGGCCCACCCTCCCCACCTCCCCAGCCCCACTTCCTCTTCCCCAAACCCTCATCAGACCAGAGATGGGCCAGGGGACGTGAGGACAGTTTAACTGGTGTTACAGAGAGCCAGCTTGCACTTAGACAGGGGTGGTGTTTATTGGAGGGGGGTACTGGGATCGTGTCACACCGGGGGGCGGCCGGGGGAGCCTCAGGAACAGCACCTGCTCTATGGTGTTTCTTCTCTGCACGTCAGCCTCCTCTCTCACTGCAGGCTGCCTTCCTCCCAGGTCACATTCTGCTCCCCCACCACCCGGGGGGCTGACCCTCTCCCAAATCCAGTTTGCAACCTCCTAGAAGGCCCCGCTGGACAGGATTTCCACCCTGAGGCCAGTCAGCTGGGCTGGATGGTCAGCGTCCCGTGAGGACATGGCAGGAGAAAGGGCAGATAAAGGCAGGTGGGGGTGTTGGGTGGTCCCAGGCAGACCCAGCTGAGCCTGAGGACCTGGCGCCCCCGGCCCCCCCGAGCCTCGGCCTGGTGGGTGATGTGGTGGGTGTGGCTGTGTGTGCCACCCAGCTTCGTTCCTGGGTGTCAGAAGCCTTACGCTAAGTGAAGGAAGCCAGCCACAAAAACTGCTATCCTCTGTGACTCTGTTTGTAGGACATTCTGGAAAAAGCAGTCAGGTCAGTGGTGGCCAGGATTTCGGAGAACCCCCAGTTCTCAGTCCTTGTGCGTCCACTCCAGGGATGGGTCCGTGGTCCAGTTCCGAGGCCGTCGGTGTGCCCCAGCTCCTCGGCGATTGTTCTAGGGATGGGCTGGTGACCCTGCTCCAGCCAGCAGGACACTTGCCCATCACAGGACATTTACCCAGAAAGGGAAAGGGCCATCTCCAGAAGAGGGGAAACTGCTGCCATCTCTCAGGCCTTGAGATCCAGTGGAGTTGGCCCTGCTGGGTTCCACACTCGTTTGGGACGAGTGACCCCTGCTTTCCTTCCGGTGTCTTCCTTCTGGAGTGGGAATGTTTATCCCATGCCTGGTCACCCTTTGTATATTGGAGACAGATAACGTGTCCTGTGGGTCCCACAGGTCCGTGGAGGGAGGGGAACTGGGCTTCAGGGTGGATGACACCCATAGCCGATTCTGACGAGACCTTGTACTTAGCCTTGTTGCTGAAACGGCTTTGGGGAGGTTGTAATGGAATGAATGTATTTTGCATGTGGGAAGAACATGTCTTTTGGGGATCCACAGGGGCAACTGTGGTAGATTGAACCGTGCACCCCAGTTTGGACATGTGCTTGGTCTGGATCCGCATTTTCACGGCTGTGGGCCCACTGGAAATAAGATCTCTTGCAGATGTGACTTTAGGCGAGGTCCGGCCAAGTGAGTCAGGTTGGCCTTTAGTCTGGATGGATGGAGACTGTCTAAGCAGAGTGAAAATCAGAGCGAAGCCACGGGGAGCAGCCAGAAGCCGAAGCCAACGGAACCCGGCGGAGAAAGGAGGAGACGCCGCCGTGTGCATTGTCACGTGACGGAAGAGCCGAGGAACCCCAAAGATGGCCGGACAGCCAGAAGCTGCCAACCCCAGGAGGAAGCCGCCTGCCAGCCTCAGAAACCGTGAGCCAATAAATTCCTGTGGTTAAGCCAGCCCATTGTGTCGTATTCGTTTTAGCAGCGGGAAACTAAAACAGCACGTAAGGACAAAAACTGTATGATTTCTAGAAATAGCAAATTCGTGGAGATAGAAAGTAGATTTGAGGTTACCAGGGTCTGGGAGGAGGGAGGAGCAGGGAACAGGGAGTGGTTACTCGGGAGGTTAGAGTACTGCCCACGGCGGAGGGCTGCCACTGGGGAGAGCCCCAGCCCGCCATTCCCCAGGGCCATATAGACCACGACGTGGGGTGGGGTGGGGGCTCCTCTTGGTGAGGGTTCTGAGGTGTGGGGGATTCCTCAGGTAATCTTGAAGCTTTGCTTGCAAGGCCTGCGGTTTCTCCAAAGCCTTAGGAGCTTGGCAGAAGGTTGGATGGCTTTATTTGCTCATCGCCATGGCTGAGAACCCAGAGAGAGAAATCTCACTGAGTTCTGGTCCTCAGCTTGTATGCAGGGTGGGCATCTGGGGGAGGGGGTGTAGGAGGGAGGGTTCTGTCTCTGAACGGGGGGCTGGGTCTGCCGTGTCCCCCAGCCCCTACTCAGTGGCTCCACCTTGCACTTTGCCTTGGACGGTACCAGGCCATTGCTCATCTGTTCCTTGCCCCTGGGTTGCATCCGGGTGGGGGCAGTTCCTTACCTTGGGGGTCGACAGGAGGTACCAGGGGTGGTAGGAGCTCGGTTTTCTCCCTGGTCTTTATTGTACGGTTCCTCCTATTTCTAGCCTCCTAGGTTTTGCTCACACCACTTTCAACTTTGGGGCAGAAAAACTGGCTTTTCCAATTCCATGAAGCTCCAGGTTAACTTGCTCTTCACTGTCGTGGATTGTTGGGCGCAGGGAAGGGACTTTCTCAGGGCAAAGCTGGAGTTCTTTCCTCTTGGCTTTCTGGCTCGGCTGCTGGCAGAAACTTGCTCTGCTCATAGTACCTTACCGGAAAGAGCCAGTTCTCACCAAAGACCAGACATTTTGCATTGAGTTGCTGGAATCTTTGGACTGGGCGTGTGGCCTGGTCTCGCAAACTTCAGGCATTTGCTTTCCAATAGGAACTGCGAATTCCCCAGTGGGGCAGGGACTTCTCTGTACCCCAACTCACTCTGACTATGCCAGTGCCACAGCTTGGGGTCTCCTGCTTGTAACATTCTCTTCCTAGGCTCCGTTTTCTATACTGTTGCCAGGGTCAGGAATCCAACTCAAAATGACTTTAGCAAAAAGAGGTTCTATTGGCTCATGCATTGGAAAGTCCAGGCTGCAGTGGACTTCAGTTACAGCTGGATCCAGGGGCTTAGGTGAGGAAATCAGCCTCTCTTTCCATCTCTTGGTGCCCTTCTCTTCCAGGCTGGCATCAAATTTTGGCAGGATGGGTCGCTACCCTGGAGGTCCACATGGCTGCCAGCAGGTTGGACAGCTCCCACCTCATGTCCACCTGGGAGCCAAGAACTGGGATTGCCTCGCTGGGAAATTGGGTGTTCTTGCCAAGATAGGAGACCTATCAGCATCTACCTGTAGCCCAGAGGCTGGGAAACACAGGTGCATTCAGGGAAGAGCTGGCAGTGCAGGGTTGCATTTTGAGTTCCTGCAGAAACAGATCCTGCAGCAAGGATGTAGGAACAAGGGGTCTACTTGGGGAGTGGTCCAAGGAGGCCAGGAAGCATGATGAGGGAGCTGGAAGAGTGAGACGGAAGAGGGAGGTGTGATGGGCTAATAATGGCCCCCCAAAAATGTCCACATCCCAGTGCCCAAAACCTGTGAATATATTACCTAGCATGGCAAAAGGGACTTTGCAGATGTGGTTCAAGTAAGGATTTTGAGATGGGGAGATGATCCTGTGTTTCAAGGTACCCAGCACTGGGGACCCCCAAAGGGCAGGAGGGACCACCCAAAGGGAGGTCCTGGGGACAAGGTGAGAAGGGGTGTTTGGATTTCTGTTGATGCACTTTGGAGGACCCGGGGACACGCCTCCCACATGGGGAGGGCACTGGCCACTGTGACTGAACCGCCGCAAGCGGATTAGCCTGGCTCGTCGCCTCTGCCTGGGTGTATCCCTGCAAGGACAGACCCTGGGATGGGGCCTCAAGGGTGGTGGTTCCGTTGGCAGTGCCAGGAAACTGATGGTAGGACTGTAGCGATCAGACAGCATACAGCCGTACAAAAACACTCTCCCTGCTCTGCATGGCCACCGGGGCTTGGAGACCACCTGGTGTGGGGAGACCAAGAGCCACCAGTGGTCTTTGCAATGTGGGAATGTAAACCACCACCCCTGCCTCACGGTGCTGGATTTTTCACTAAGGGCTGGAAATCAGTTGTGTGAAATTTCTTGGCTTTTAAATACTGAGAACTCATTTCAAATGTTTAAGAAAATGGTGTAGGTCAGGGAAAACATGTGTGAGGCCCATGCTGTGTTCCCTGGGCCACACTGTTTGGATCCCTAGAGTATAGAACTGTCAGCTACAGTTAGGGGAAAATCAGGAAAGAACAGGCAGATGAGCCGGGAGAGTAGCATGGACTGAGAAATGAAAGGCTAAGGGCCCAAGATGGAGTTGAGTGGGAAGTGAGATGGCCATGGGAAGGAATTTTTACATTCTGCTCGGCCTTGTTGGCAGCTTTCTTGTTTGGGGATTGAACTGAAAGTTATGATAGGCTGCAGCCCGATCTCCTTACATGCTATTCTTTAACCTGTTTACTGTAGCTTAGGGTTAATTCAAATTGCATAAAGATGCAAAGGAAGACTTTCATTTCCAGGAACATGGCAGGCTAGATATTCTGATATACCCCCATTGCAAAATACCTGGAAATGCTAATCAGAATATAAGAGACAGCTTTCAGATGCAGAAATGAGCTTACAAGAGAGTAAGGAAAATGCTCATGCACTATATATTTATATCTGCTGGCAACCAGAATGTTGAACTGAGGCTGACAGCCTACTATTAGCTAGGAAAGATCAGACTTATTTGAATAGAAATAAGAAATATAGTTGTAGGAATTAACATAATCTCAACGAAGAGGTTAAGCTGCATATTAGACACAGCTAGAGATAGAATTAGTGTACTAGAAGATACCTTTGAAAAAATTACCCAGTTGCAGCCCAGAGAGGCAAAAAGTTAGAAAATTTGAAAAAGTCGTTAAATGGCATGAAAGATAAAATGAAACATTCCAATTTATATCTTAGAAATGCCAGGAGGAGATTGTAGAGAGAATAATGGAGAGACCTCACTGACGACTTCCCCAAAAGGAGCCTTGTCAACTCCCCAAGAAGCGGAGGTCAAACAACAACCTGGAGACTCTCCAGATCACATCCTCCTGGAGCCTCCACCCAGCAGTGGGGGTGCCACCCTCTCCTCGAGCAGCTGCTGGGTGCTGCCCACAAAACTAGGCAGGATATTGTTTAGGGTTGGATATCTCGAGGGTGGTGGAACTATGAAAAGTGAGGGAATGATGGGCCCAAAAGTTGGGATGGCCATCACCTCTTGAGTGTAGGGATGGAGTATATTTTTTCCAGTTCTTGTCAACATAAAAATGTTCCGGCTCCTTGGTAAAAAGTCTCCTAATGTCAGAAGTTTTGTTGGTTGTAGTTTGGTCAGGAAGACGGAAACCAAACTAGGAATTCCAAGCAAGACTGACACCTTGTTCGCTGCGTGGAGGCTGGAGCAGGGGAGGTCAGGGAAAGCGGCCACAGCTCCTGGGTTCCTGCCAGCTTCCCAGCGTTGGGATTTTGGAGGAGCTGCAGGAAATCTCTGCTGATGGCCACTGCTGCCCAGAGCACAGGCGTGGGTGAGTTTTGGGGAGCACCCAAGGGCCACAGAGCCATGTTTCCCTCTGCCTCTGCCAATGGAGCAATAAATAATACAATTTCTGCCTCTTGACTCTCTTTCTAAATCTCCTTTGAGTGCTTCTCACTGGTGGAATTCAGCATGCAAATATAATTCCCAGGTTTCCAACACCTCTGTGATACAGAGAACGTAGAAGTTGGTGGGAAAGTTGCTTAATAGCCCACAGGCAATCCACCACAAAGGTTTTGTGAGCTATTAGAGCTACACAAGCCAATTAGCTGTCAGGAAGAAATCACTCAAGCTGACTGTCCATGATAACACTTATATAGAGAGCTAAATCCTGACTGTACAAACCAACCTTTAGAGCTCTGCCTCTGACTGTCTCCTTTCCAGCCTGGAATAAAATCAGTGATTGTAACAGGTTAGTATTTTTTTTAAATACAAGTTTGAGACTTTTACCCCTCCAGGCTGGTGCTAAGTTTTGGGAAACCACGTGAAGTAGGATCCCATGGCCCACTCCTTCCAGTAGCTTGCTCAGCGGAGTTCTGAATTCAGGGAGTTCTGAATCACCTGCATTTTGCTGTACCCTGCAGAATAGTCCTCATTACTGTGCTAGAAGCTCACAGGTCACAGTGTGTGGGCAAGGACCAGTGTTACTAAAAAACAGGGCTGCTCCCACCAGACGTGGCTGAGCTCCTGTGGAGCCCTAGAAATCTGAGTATGCAAATAGACTAGCAAAATCCAAACACGCGAGACAAAAAAATCATTCTGGTCTTTATTGTCTTTCAGTTGCATAGTACTTTGATTGTGCATGCTTTTAAGGGGAGAGAGCAAGGCAGTCCATTTGAAACTATTCTCTCACATGGAATATTTCAGGCTGTTTTACAATGGGCAGGGGCAGGGACCAAAATGCTGCTTGGGCTTCAAAAGAGCCACAATCAGATAATGAAGTTGGCGAGTTGGGGGACTTTGGCCAGAGAAGAGGAGAAAATGTTGAAGGAAGTTGAGATTTCAGTAGGGCTTAGTAGGAGGCATAGAAGGATGGCTGGAGAGACGTGGTGATGTCAGGGGCTGGGACTCAGGAACAGCCTGGAGAGGAAGGGAAAGGAAGAACGAGTCCAGAAGGTCAGTCTGTTGCTCAAATGTGAGATGAGTGCCCCTTTCAGGCATCCTGGTAGCCAGTACACACGATCTGGACATTAACCACAGCTCCAGCAAGCCACACGCTAAAAAAAATAACTTAAAAAGCTATACAATTGTCATTATAAATATTTTGTCTTTTAAAACTAGTGTTGGTTTAAAAAAAAGCTTCACAGTTCCTCCGAAGAGAGCCATATCTATTGCACAGCAGTGGGAAAGTCTGCTTTGATCCCTCCACGTAAAGAAGGGTTCCCTTCTCCTCTGGCGACCTCAGGACACAGAAACAGG
>PVKY010011530.1:0-11983 GCA_004027775.1 Bradypus variegatus
AGGGCTAATCAAATGTTAATGGAGTAGACTTTAGAACTATAGAAATTTGAACAGTGGGTTGGAGGAGGACCCAAGAACTTACATTTTAAACAAGTGTCACGGGACATTCTGATGCAGTTGGTTTGGGAACATGTTTTGAGAAACTGTTTGACATGTCCCTAGACTCCAGCCAAATTGGGCAGATCTGTGCTTTCCAAAAACGTCTTAATTTCCCTGCTTCCCTCTCTGATCCTGGTGGGGCAGTGTAGGCCAGTGTGGGAAAAATGTGGGCTTTGAACAGAGTTAGATTTGAATCCTTACTATGCTGTTATTTGCTGAGCAATCTTGAGCAAGTGACTTAACCTCTCTAAGCCTCAGTTTCCTCATATGGAAATGGAGATAAAAGCACCCACTTCCTAGGGCTGTTGTGAAGATTAAATGACATTATATACATATATATTACCTGGCCTAAGGAGGTGCTCAGAAATTGGGATTAGTACCAGTTACGAAAATGTTCTGGAAATCTTTCCAGATCTTGTCAAGCTGATATCATTTCCCTCCATAATACCCTTATTTCCCACTACCCATGGCTGTTTGCATTCTTGTTTTAACTCCCCTCTCACCCACTAGATGATAAATTTCTTGAGTGCAGGAACCACAGAGCAGGCCTAAAATGAATATTTGTTCAATGGAATTATGGATTAGTGGCACATGCTAGGGGAAAAAACATACATTTTCTGAACACAAAAAGAAATAACGTTGACAGTCTCAGCCCTCGCCTTAGGCACTGTATTATTATCTATGTAAGAAGCTGCCTGTATCCAATTTCCACAAATAGCGGAGAACCAGAAAACAGAACTTCAGCAGTAGAAATTGACTACCACAATCCTCAAAGGGGTTGCCTAAGGATATTAGTAGGTATTAGGAGAAAAATAAAAAGTTTACATTTGCGGGGGGGAAAAAGAGGGGGGTGATTTCTCTGGTTAAATGAATTTGAGAGAAGTTGTATCAAAGTGAAACTGAAGCCTTGACTCTGCAGGACTTCTCAGAGCCTTTAGCAAGCTGATGTGTACGTGAATCATCAAAAAGGAGGTTGTTGGTCATGTTGCTTGCAGGCTTCAAGCGGCCTCCCAGGAGATACATTTTGGGAAATTCTGATTTATGACACCTTAAAGCAATGCAGATCTAACTGAGTGAGGATGGGGCTTTGCAGGCAGGGAAGGAGCAGGGTGCAACCTACAGTTACCATTTGGTAGGTGTGGTTGACTTGGAGCTCTAGGCGGTAGAACAGGTCATGGAAGATATCCTCCAGGGTGAGCTGGTGGCCGTCTTCTGTGAGGATGGGCGTGAGGGTGGGGTGGATAATCATCCGGACCGATCTCATGCTGGGGATACAGGTCACATCAGGGGATCTGATGGTAGCTGGAAAAAAGGGAAAGAGAGCAAAGAACAAGTCAGAATCAGCTGGAGTGTCTGAGGCTGCCCTGGATGATAGCCAGCGATGGCTTCCCCTTCCTCCTGCCTCAACCTGTTGTGCTTCTGAAATATCAGCTAAACAAACAGGTGAGGAGAGAAAAGTTTTGGGTCTGGATTTAAGGCTGGCAAAGAGATTACCAGGGTGAGTGGGAAGAACCCAGGATGAGGCCACTGACCCTTTACATTGCTCTTGGCCTTGCTCCTGCCCCCACACTCCCAGCCCCTCCATCTCCACCAGGAGACTGACCAGACACCCTTCCTCCCACTCTATTGGCAACAAAAATTTTAAAGACTGATGATTCATATCTTAAATAATCTTTGGGGACCAAACATCCTCCATTCAGCCTCAAAGGCTAGCTCTTAGGCTTCAATCCCTGTCAAGATTGAATTTTCGAAATAACCAAATGACCGTTACTGGTTTCCAGACCCCTCTGAGAATTTGATGAATGCCATGGATCTTTCCTCCCTAAAAATGTACATATACAAAAATCTTGCATCTAATTTCAGGGATTTGTGAAATTCCCCTCCCTTCCCCTTGAAGCCCATGTGAAAAATCCCTCAAGGGTCCATTGCCTTCCAAGATTCAAAATGTCTAAGCTGGAAGGATGCTCACCTGGGTTGTTTATATGATAAAAAAACTCAGCTGAATGTCCCCCGAAAGGAAATCAGGTAAGTAAATTTGAGAACTCCATAGAATGGATCACTTTGCTGCTGTGAACTATCATGTTGTGGAAAAACATTTAATGACATGGGCTAATGTTCAGGATACCATTAAATGAAAAAAAAAAGATTATAAAATAGTAGATATAGTTATGAATAACTGTGGCTATATCAGAATGTTTAGGTTATTTTGGGCAACTTTTATTTTTATTCTTTGCACATTTCTATATTTTCCAAATTTTCTATAATGAACACGTACTAACTGAACAAGCCAGGAAAAACACAACTTTTTAATTTAATTTTTTAATTTCCTAAAAAACATGCAGCTCTTAAATCAGCTGCTGAACATCACTCTTTGTGTAAGGAGTTTGGCACCTCATTCATTCATTCATCCATTCAGTGATTAGGTATCCAGACTCTTCTATGTGCTAGGCCCTGTGCTAAAAGCTGTGAATACAATGGGCTCCACAGCCCACACAAGCCCTCATGAAGCTCACATTTTAATGGGGGAGGCAGATGACATATCCAATAGCAAAGACAATAATTTTAAATTGTGGCACGAGCAATGCACTGTGACGGAGAATAGCAGGCAGAGACCTGTGAGATCCAGCTGGTAGGACTAGGGGTGGGGATGCTCACTTAGGAGGTGACTGGAAGCTGAGACCTAAAGCACTGGAAAGATCCAGCTACACGAAGAGCTGGGAAGAGTGCTCCATCCCTTGGGAGCAGCAGGTGTCCTGAGGCAGGAAACTGTCAGAGCTTGGAAGGGTGCAGGGAGAGGGGCACGAGATGAGGACAGAGAGAAAGGCAGGCCCCTGTGGGCCACTGCAAGGGATTGCATCTTATTTAAGAGCCATGAGAAGCTGCTGAAGGGTTTTAAGCAGGAGGCGAGAGGCTTGGATTTAGGCTTTGCAAAGGTCCCTCTGAATGCTCTGTGGAGAATGGGCTGAAGGAGGTCAAAGGGACAGTGGGGGAGAATGACCAGAGAGAAAAATGCAGAAACGCACTGGAGATGCTTTCTAACCAGGGGCGCCTTCCCAAAAGCCACATCCCTAACCGCCCCCGCGGAGGCAGAGTCTTTGGGCCCCTCCACTCACTCTAGAAGAGAAGAGGCCGTTTGCCGTTCCCACCCGGCCTGGGCTCCTCCCATCCCTCCCCGTACCCGGCAACAGGTAGGTGGCCCCTGCTCACTGTGATGCAGCGAGCTGAACCGGTCGGTCATCTTGGTGGCCACTTGGCCTCCTGCACCGATGGCGGTTACCCTGGCATAGTAGAGCTCGGTGAGGTTGCCCGTCTCCACCGTCAGGTTGCAGGATTTCTGGGTGATATGCTGGCAGCCTGCCTTTGCCAGCCACTCTGTCTCTCCGTACCTGTTGGGGAGCGAGGGGCAGGACCAAACCTTGAGTAATCAGGCCTCCCCCCATGCCCGTGGTTTATTAATAATGATAACAACATCTAATATTTATTTAGCACACTTTACGTGTCAGGCCCTTTTGGTGGATTCGCTCCACTAGTCTTTATGATGATCCTGTGAGTTCCCTAAGTTACTCTCCCTCTTTTTCAAAGAAGGAAGCTGGGGCTCAAATGTGTGAAGCAGGTATGTGGGGAGCCAGGATTTCACCCCATCCAGTCCAGGTCCACAGCTTGGACTCATCCCCACCATAACCCTTCTCGGCAGGCATTTTTATTCCCATTTTACAGATGGGCATACTGAGGCTCAGAGAGGGGAATGGAACCCTGGTTTGCAGCCTGCTGAGCCCATGCTAACACTCCTTCCCTCCATGGCAAGGGAGAAGAGCAGGAACAGGGGTGTTGGGGGAGGAAGTGGGCACAGCTTTTTGATGCACAGCTTATTCTGTGCCAGGCACAAGCGCTCAATGTTTTCTTTATCTAATTTAATCCACCTGACAAGTTCACACAGGGTGGGGGCGGCATTCAAGCCCAGACAGTCTGACTCCAGAACCTGCACTTTTAACCATGATTGTATCTTCCCTCTGCAGAAGAAACAGAAAGGAGCATCACTACAGCTGGGAGGGGCCAGGTAACATGTGGAGTGAGGGGGATTTTCCTGGAGGAGGTGGTTTCAGAGCAGAATCAAAAGAGGGAGGGTTGGGAGAGAAGCCTACTTCTTATACTCGACGCTGTAGACCGTGTCTGCAGCACTCTCTGGCCCGCTCTCCCACGTCAGGATGTTTTCGAAGTTGCTGGACTGGAATTTCACATGCTGAAGAAGTTCTGGGGTGTCCTCAGAGATGTAGGCTGCAGGGGGCGGGAGCAGGGTGAGTAGGTGGGCTCATAGACCGCTTGCCTTCTCTCAAACTGCCCTGTCCGGGTGGTGGAGAATTCACCCTTTTCGAGTGTACAATTCAGTGGTTTTTGGTATATTCACAAAATTGTGCAATCACGACCTCTACCAAATTCCAGAACATTTTCATCACCCCGAAAAAGAAATCCCACATCCACTAGCAGTCACTCCTCATGTCCTTTTCTCCCCAACACCTGCCAACCATGAATTCACTTTCTGTCTGTGTGGATTTGCCTATTCTGGACATTTAGTACAAATAGAATCATATAATATGTGGTCTTCTGTGTCAAGCTTTTTCCACTTAGCATAGCGTTTTTAGGTTCATCCATATTGAGGCACAAATCAGTATTTCATTCCTTTTTATAGCTAAGTAATATTCCATAGAATGGAGATGCCACATTTGTTTATCCATTCATCAGTTGATGGACATTTGAGTTGTTTCCACTTATTGTGAACAAGTTTTTGCGTGGACATATGTTTTCAATTTTCTTGGGTATATATCTAGAAGCAGAGTTGCTGGGTCTTATGGTAATTCTATGTTTAACTTTTCGAGGAATTGCCAAACTGTTTTCCAAAGTGGCTGCACCATTTTACGTTCCCACCAGCGAAGTTTGAGCATCCTTGCTAACACAGGTTATTGTCTCTCATTCATTCCTAACACCATCTGAGGTTGGTGACCTCACCCCTATTTTACAGAAGTCCAACTAAAATGTGTAAGCAGTAACTTGCCCAAAGTTGGTCCTGCCAAGCAATGGTGGAGGGGGTGTTTGGGAACCCCAGCCTCACTGCTGGCCAACCAAGTCCTTCCTACCCTATCACACAGCCTTCATAATGAGGCAAAGGCACCCACTGGGGCCACACACACATGTTGGGGCAGGATGCTGACCTGGGGCCATGCACAGGCAGGCTGGCTTTGGGAAGTTGCTTAAGCAATTAGCATTTCAATTTCCTCATCTCTAAAACGGGAATAATTCTACTTAGCTAAAGAAAAACAAGGACCAACAGCAGTAGCTACCATTTGTAAGTGCTTCCCAGGTCCCAGGCCCTGGGCTAGGCCTCTTACTTCATGAAACCCTCACAAGGACCTGAGGAGATGGATACTATTACTAGCCCCATTTTATGGAAGATAAAAACCAAGGCTTGGAGTGGATTGTTGGTCCAGTATCACAGTTAGCCAGCGACAGAGCCTGCATCATAATGCTAACCTGGCTGTGGCATGGATACGCTGGGGCAGCAACTGGGAAAGCATTTTGCACATGGTAAGTGCTTATACATGTGTGTTGAGTGAGGGGATTGGACCTGGGAAAACAAGCGTTCCACTGTCTGGAGGGGCCTGTCCTGTTCACCGTTTCTTATGGGGTGGGGGGAGCTTCAGCAGCCTGAGCCCCCAGTCACGGGACCAACTTAGGGAGGAGAGGAGAAGCCGGCCCTGAAAGAGTGCACCACCATCTTCCAGCTAAACTTTTGCCCAGTCCATGACTGCTTGTGGCAAAAAAAGGGCAGAGAAGGCCTGGCCTCAAGAAAGGGACTGGGGCAGGGCCACTGCCTTTGAAGCAAATTTCACCATAAATGAGAACCCTTGACTTACAAAACCCTTCTCTTGGCCCCTCCAAGCTTGGCCTGTGGTTAGGAAGAGGGTGCAGGAAAATGGCGGCCATAGCAGGCAGCTGGTTCTGAGCATGCTCAGAAGGGCCTAGCTGGCTGGGGTGGGAAACACACAGGTGCAGACCCAGTGGAACTGTGTGTGTATGTGTGTGTGTGTCCCAGGGCATGACCATGACCACTGGCAAGCCCAGGTGCAAGGAAGTGGATAGTTATTTACACCTCCCTGCCACATCTACAGTATTTCTGCAAGAGGGGTCCATGGGCAGGGGAGGCAGCTGTGGGGACAGATCCCCTGGCTGAATCTTGGGCAACCCATCCTCTCTGCATCTGGATTGGTCTGGCCCAGAAGCTGCGGAAAAGATTGTCTTCCAGGCTTTCTGAAGTCATAGGAATGGAGCCTTGGGGGTTGGGAGGGTCTTATCCCTGTTTCTGAGCCCTCAGCTGAAATTCTGGTGGTGGAAGGGGTCCTGGATTCGGTCTGGGTCTTATGTCGAGGAAAGGAGTTCAGCTGAGGTCAGATCTGAGAGGTGGCTTCTAGTGGGGTGGTGGGGTCAAGGGCAGGCTGGGCCTCTCCTGGCGGTGGGCTAGGGTCTTCAGTGGGAAAGATTGCTAGTTGGGGTCAGTGACCTGGGCAGGGGGTGGGAAGACTGTCTGGGTGGCCGAGGCTGTGGCACCTTAAAGGTAAAGGTGCTGGGTTGGGTGAAAGGTGATGCCACTTTTAGGAGGGAACTGACGCAGGGTCCCTGAAGTGGGTGGTGGACCTCAGGCAGCCCACTCCTTAGGGTGTTCTGGGAGCTAACAAGGTCTCGCCTCTCCTTCTGCCTAGCTTGTGCCTTATTTTCCTCAAATCTGCCATCAGCCTGACCATTCCTGCATTTCCTGGAGTGAAAGTCCACATTGTGCAATCCTGGGGAGACGCGTGAACCTGACGGCCTAGGAGGCTTTACAAAAGGGAAGTCTTTACGTTATGTGGGAAAACAACTCGATGTCAATCAGTAGGGATGCTAAGGAAAGACAAACAAACAAAAAACAATTCAATATTCTCTAGAGTCAGCCTAAGAATACTGGAGGGGGGGACTTGGGTCCCTAAAATGACCTCACTGTCCCCTAATGGTCTCCTGAGGGCCGTTTCTCAGGGATGCCTCATCATAAAGGGCTGGGAGCCATTAAGGCTTCCATCCAGAGGGGCTGGGGGTCTAAAGGAACATGCCTTGGGGTGTCTAGGGGACACATCAAATCTCCTGGGCCCATCACAGGTCTGGTGCGTGGGGACTGCCCAGCCTGCTGCTGTGGAAAGGACCCTCTGGAAGGTTGAGGGCAGCTGTGGGTTCAGTCAGCGCCCGCCCTCCGTGGGCTTGTTGCTTCATCCTGCACCTGAGCAAGAAGGGGCCTTGCAGAGGCCATGCTTGGACTTCCTGAGAAAGCTCCCGGCATTTTATTAAACATCTCTGGGGAGCAGAGACACAGTCTAGGGTCCCCAGCATCTGTTTGAAAGTTTTCCATAATATTGAATTTACATCCACTTTATTGGATTTGAAAATTATGCCTTTTAGTCCTGTTTGTAAAAGGACCCTGGTTCTATTAAGAACTGTCGGTGTAGCAGACCTGGCCACTCTGGGAGAAAATGCTCTTTCAATTTCTGCAAGAGAGGCTGGAAGAGGCACCCCCAGCCGGGGCATGGAGCGGCAATGGCCAGACTCAAGCTTTGTCCATCCCCTCCCTCTCCTGCCTCCCCTTGTCAGGCTAGTGCCAGCCAGAAGCAGAGGAATGGATAGCACAACTGCTACCAGAATGATTTGGGGAGGGCTCACAGGATGCCCACCTCCCAGGTTGGTCCTCCATCCACGGTGGTGGGGTGTCTGGGACCCCCAGTTCAGACAGTTGGCTACCCCCACCCCAAACTCAAGGGCCAGTGAGCACTCAGGGTCTGCAATATCCTCTCGTCCTCCCCAGCAACCTGAGCTGGGCATCTGCTTCTCCAGGGACCCGGGCACCACATTTAGCCCTCACTGAGAAGAAACTGAAACTGGCAGTTCTTAGGGCTGAATGGGGTGTGGGGGAAGATGACCCTGACCACTGGCTCAGGGGTGGGGGGATGTCTGACCACAGGGTGGACAGGCACTCACCAGCCAGGGATCCCACAGCCAGGAAGGTCAGTAGTGTCCGCATTGGGGCTGCCCGCGGCTCCCTGCTGGCCTCCGTCCGGCGGTGAGCAGAAAGAGGGCTGGGAAGCTTTGCCGCCTTGGCAGCTGGCTGACTCCACCCGGGCGCGGGGCGGGGAACAAAGGCAAGGGTGGGACCTGGGCCGGTGGGGAGCAGGGGTACAAAGGTGCCTGGCTGGGTGCTCTGGCATTCCAGGCCCTGGGTGGGAGCCAAGGGAGTTCTCTTCCTAATTGCAGCAACAGCCACAGCCACAGGTTGGCTTGTTTGTCTGGTCCGGTGGCTGATTCACCCCAAGACTCTGTAATGGTTTATCAGGCAGCTGAGAGGCAGCACAGGCCTAGATGATCCACAACATACGGCTTTATCAGGGGGCAGTTTGGCACTGTGAATCAAAAGCCTTCCACATCTGCGTATCTTTTGCCCCAGCAATTCCATTCCCAGGGGATTTATCCTAGGAAAATAACCAGATAAGGGAGCAAAAGAGAAAAAAAATTGTTTTTCAGAATTCCAGAACGTTTCTTGCAGCAAAAGAAAAGCTAAGACTCCTTGACTTTGTTCTGGCAGGAGGAGATTTAGAGTGTCCAATGTCCCTCCTCGTACCCCATATCGAGACCGGTCTCCTGTGGCGGACAACAGGCCTGGGGACAGCTCTCTTCTCAGGGAAGCTGGGGTGGGGAAGCCCAGGCACTCTGGTTTTGAGCCTTTGGGGCCTGGAACCTGCAAAAGGTTAGAAAAATAACTGATCTCAAATCTCAGTGGTTCTTTCTGCTGCGCTAGAGATGGTGGCAAAATTGGTGGCATGAATCGGCCTTTGGTTTTGGGACCACAAAGATTTTAATTGCTCAGCCAAACTGTCATCCTGCCGTGTAGCACTGCATCTAGAGAGATTAACGTGAAGTCACTGGTACAGGTGTTTGGAGCAAGGTTCACTGGACCCCAGAGAAGTTGAAGCCTGGAATGTCGTTGGGGTGGCTTGAAGATCCCTGCTCCTGGGGGGCATTTTGTATTAAGAAAAAGCAAAGTCACTGAGCAAAACAAATGGACATTAAAGAAACGCCTTTGTTTGGGCTGTGCGTCTGTCCTAGAATGCCGTTTCCTCTCCCTCCGGCGAGCTCTCTTCTGGGAGCCCAGCTGGCATGGTTTCTCGTCCTGGGCGATGACTGCTCATGACAATTGCAGCTCGTGACAGTTTCACTGATAAAAATCCTTCCTGAGCTTCCAGTCTGCCCTGCATCTTGGCATTGTCCAGTGTTATTCTTTAGCTGGTCACACGCTCAAGTCGGGAAAGGAGAGGTTCGGGTTCCAGGGGAGGTGGAACATGAGCACCGTTGTGTGGAGAAGGCTCTAGATCCTTTTATTATTATTATTATTAGTTGTTCCAGGGGGACTAACTAGCTTCCACTGCTCTCTATGCCACCATCTGAGATCCTTTAGTTTATTTATTTTTTTTCCAGGCATTGTTTTTTTTTTTAATTTTTATTGGGATTGTTCAGATACCATACAATTATCCAAAGATCCAAAGTGTACAATCAGTTGCCCCTGGTACCCTCATACAGCTGTGCATCCATAGGCACACTTAATTTTTGTTCAATTTTTAGAAGCTTTTCATTACTCCAGACAAGAAATAAAGTAAAAGATGAAAAAAGAAAAAAAGAAAAGGAAACTCGAATCCTCCCATATCCGTAACCAACCCCCCTCAACTGTTGACTCGCAGTGTTGGTATAGTACATTTGTTACCGTTATGAAAAAATGCTGAAATACTAACTGTAGTATATAGTTTGCAATAGGTATATATTTCTTCCCTATATGCTCCTCTATTATTAACTTCTAATTGTATTGTCATACATTTGTTCTGGTTCATGGAAGAGATTTCTAATATTTGTACAGTTAATCATGGACATTGCCCACCATAGGATTCAGTTTTATGCATTCCCATCTTCTGATCTCTAACTTTCCTTCTGGTGACACATATGACTTTGAGCTTCCCCTTTCCACCTCATTCACGCACCATTCGGCACTGTTAGTTATTCTCACATCTTGCTACCGACACCTCTGTTCCTTTCCAAACATTTAAGTTCATCCTAGTTGAACATTCTGCTCATACTAAGCAACCGCTCCCCATTCTTAAGCCTCATCCTATATCTTGGTACCTTATATTTCATGTCTATGAGTTTACCTATTATAATTAGTTCCTATCAGTGAGACCCTGCAATATTTGTCCTTATGTGTCTGACTTATTTTACTCAATATATTGCCCCTGAGGTTTTGTCATCAATCCATTTTTTTTAAATATGGTTTTGTTCACACACCGTACATTCCATCCTAAGTAAATAATCGATGGTTCTCTGTATGTTCATGTATTTATGTGTTCACCACCTTCACCACTATCTATATAAGGGCATCTACATTTCTTCCACAAGGCAGGAGGGAGAGTCAAAGAAGGCAGAGAGGCAAAAGAAAGAAGAAGAAAAATGACAGCTAGGAAGCAGCAAAAGGAAAAATAACCTTAAATCAAAGCAGAATAAAGAGTCAGACAACACCACCAATGTCAATTGTCTAACATGCTGCCCCTACCCCCCTTATCTGCATTTACCTTGGTATATTGCCTTTGTTACATTAAAGGAAGCATAATACAATGGTTCTGGTAGTTACAGTCTCTAGTTTACGTTGATTGCATCCCTCCCCCAATGCATCCCCATTTCTAACACCTTGCAAGGTTGACATTTGCTTGTTCTCCCTCATAAAAGAACATATTTGTACATTTTATCACAATTGTTGAACATTCTAGATTTCACCAAGTTACACAGTCCCAGTTTTTATCTTTCCTCCTTTCTTCTGGTGTCTCACATGCTCCCAACCTTCCTCTCTCAACCATATTCATAGTTATCTTTGTTCAGTGTACTTACATTGCTGTGCTACCATCTCCCAAAACTGTGTTCCAAACCATGTACTCCTGTCTTCTTCTATCACTCTGTAGCGCTCTCTTTAGTATTTCCTGTAGGGCAGGTATCTTGTTCACAAAGTCTCTCATTGTCTGTTTGTCAGAAAATATTTTGAGCTCTCCCTCATGTTTGAAGGACAGCTTTGCTAGATATAGGATTCTTGGTTGGCGGTTTTCCTCTTTCAGTGTCTTAAATGTATCACCCCACTTCCTCCTTGCCTCCATAGTCTCTGCTGAGAGATCTGCACATAGTCTTATTAAGCTTCTTTTGTATGTCATGGATTGCTTTTCTCTTGCTGCTTTCAGGATTCTCTCTTTGTCTTTGACATTTGATAATCTGATTATTAAGTGTCTTGGCATAGGCCTATTCAGATCTATTCTGTTTGGAGTACGCTGCGCTTCTTGGATCTGTAATTTTACGTCTTTCATAAGAGATGGGAAATTTTCATTAATTATTTCCTCTGTTACTGCTTCTGCCCCTTTTCCCTTCTCTTCTCCTTCTGGGACACCAATGATACGTACATTCTTGTGCTTTGTTTCATCTTTAAGTTCCCGGAGACGTTGCTCATATTTTTTCATTCTTTTCTCCATCTGCTCCTCTGCGTGTAGGCTTTCAGGTGTTTTGTTCTCTATTTCCTGAGTGTTTTCTTCTGCCTCTTGAGATCTGCTGTTGTATGTTTCCATTGTGTCTTTCATCTCTTGTGTTGTGCCTTTCATTTCCATAGATTCTACTAGTTGTTTTTTTTTTGAACTTATGATCTCTGCCTTATGTATGCCCAGTGTTTTCTTTACAGTCTCTATCTCTTTTGTGAAATATTCCCTAAACTTTTTGAATTGATTTAGCATTAGTTGTT
>PVKY010011531.1:0-11981 GCA_004027775.1 Bradypus variegatus
GAAAATTTCTCCTGTGGGAAATACCAAAGAACTGAAGGACACATAATAGTTAAAAGACCAGCTCTTATATTTGAGTAACATTCTTACATTTTAAAGGCATTTCTCTTCTTTGAATTTTTCCCTTTAATGCAATTTTATTGAGATAAATTCACACACCATACAATCCATTGGGAGTATACAATTGGTGGCTCACAGTATCATCACTTAGTTGTCTGTTCACCACAATCAATTTTCAAACATTCTTATTTGAATTTTTAACCACTGGGAGTATAGTTGGATTTTAGGAAACCTCCAAATTTTTAGAGCCAAAGTAGGATATTACATCTCAGGTCTCTGCCAGTGTTGAAAGTGGCAACCAAGCTGGTGCCTTCTTCCTTCTGGTGCCTGCTGACAGCCAAGGTTCCTAACAGCTCCCCTCACATGGATCCTGTGGGCTGGCCCAGGCCCCTGTCCCAGGCTTGGGCCAAACTCCTTGAGACGAAGTGGATGCTCTGTCCATCTGCTGTGATGATGCTGGCTCCAATGTTAGCCTTAAATTCTTGTGCTCGTATTCTAGTTCTTGTAATGCTTAGTCCTGTATCGTTGATGTTGTTGGAACTCCCTTATCTAGAGCTCAGTTCTGGAGCTCACACTCCACTCTGTGCTCAGAATATCCTTGGTTCCGGTTGGTGCACCGCAGCCTCTCTTCTCTCAGGACAAGTTCATTCCCAGGAGCCACCTCCATCCTTGGTACCAATATGCCCTTGCCCAGTCTATCATTCTCTGCACATGTGGGGCCCGCTGTCCTTGCAGGTGACTTTATCTCAGACAGGGGCCTCTTCATTCTTCTGTTCTCCACCTCGTGATAGAGATTTCAAATGGCACATCGCGGTGTGCACATTGTGTTCCTATTGGTCCAGGTGTAAAGTTGCATATAAAACCAGTTCCTGCGCCTGATGGTTCTGTGCCAGTGAGAAAACTGGGCCCAGGGAGGCTGTCCTGAGTCTGCCTCTGTCACAATGCTTTCGTCTTGCTCTGCTCTCATGGTGAAGAGAAAGGATTGTCAGTGGATCCCTTTTTCTTAGGGCAAAGCCAGATTGGTTTCTGAGCCCTCTGGGAAGGGTTCTGTATTTCCATTAGGCTCTTATACTCAGAAAGAAACAAGGGATCTTAAAGCCACCCAATGACAGATTTATGATAGTCTATGATTCTCCACCTGACAAAACAAAGCAATGCTGCTATTTCTTATTTTAAATTGCTAATTATGATGTCTTTTAAAAGTATAATAGGTCAAAAAAATTAAAAGAGATTATCAGAGAAAAAAATGTGCTAGACATTGCTAAGCAGGAACAGATAAGTTTATTCTCAGAGGATCAGCTAGCAGGGGAGAGAGACTAGAGCTGAACTGGGGGGAGAAAAAGAGCTGGAGGGTTTTTAAGGGACGGGGTGTATTCGGTTTGCTAATGCTGCCAGAATGCAAAATACCAGAATTGGATTGGCTTTTATAAAGGGGGTTTATTTAGTTGCAAATTTACAGTTCTATGGCCATAAAAGCATCCAAACTAAAGCATTAACAAGAGGATACCTTCACTGAAGAAATGCCGATGGCATCCAGACTGTTTCTGTCAGCTGGGAAGGCATGTGGCTGGTGTCTGCTGGTCCCGGGTTGTATTTCGGCCCTTCTCTCTCAGCTCCTGTGTGTCTTTGCTTCTTTCTCTCCGGGCGTTTCTCTCCAAGCATCTGGGGGCCCTCTCTTAGCTTCTCTGGGGCAAACTCTGGTCTTCATCTCTTAGCTCAGCCTCTCCAAACATCCTTCTGTCCACATCTCCAAGCATCTCTAAGCATCAGCAAGCATCCGGATCTGTGTCAGCAATTAGTTCTCTCTTTAATACTTCAGTGAACTAATCAAGACCCACCTGAATGGGTGGGGTGACATCTTCATGAAAATAATTCAATCAGAGTTATCGCCCACAGTTGGGTGAGTCACATCTCCATGGAAACAATCAAAAGTTTCTACCCTAATCAAAAGACTAATAAATCTGCCCCCACAAGATTTCATTAAAGAATATGGCTTTTCTGGGGGACATAATACTCCAAACAAGCACAGGGTGTGACTGTGGAAACCAGGAGATCTTATGGGGCTTGATGGCTGGGGTGGTGAGTGATGCTGAGTTTCCAATTAGGGCCTTTGGGTGGAATGTTTTCTTTTGAATGATCAGGCCACCTGGAGCTTGCAAGGGCAGGGGGAGAGGGAGAAGGCCATAAGGAGCTCCCTGGTGTGGCTCCTGTCTGGCACCCGAGTAGAGGGAAGGTTTGGGTGAGAGGGAGGTCAGGGACCTGGGGTCAGGGAGAAGCCTGTGTGAATTCAGCCAAGCTAAATGGAAGTTAAGGCTGTCTTGCTCAAGACTTATTCATCCACAACAAAGATTCCAGAGATGTTAAACTCAGGCCATATTTCCCTTCTCTCTCTCTCTCTGCCCCTTTTATTGTTTGTTTTTAGACATAAAATGTTATGGATTGAGATAAAACCCCACTTTTATCCATCCTCCTCTCCCTCTTCCATTAGAGATAACACTGTTCTAAACTTTGTGGTATATTATTCTCCAATTAGAACATTAAAAAAATTATACACAGATGTATCCATGTACAGTGTTTTTGTGGGGTTTTTCCTCATGCCTGTGTTTCAACTTAGCAGTGTTAAGTTAGAAAACGTACATGGTATAAATCTTGCCATGAATGTTTCCCATTCAGCATGAAGTTTCTGAGATTGGTCCATGTTAATATGTGTTGCTCTGGTTCATTTATTTTAACTCTTGTTAAACAAAAGCAAACCATGTTTTTATTGATCTATTCCTCTTCTGAGGAGCAGTTAGGACTTTTTCTCTTTTCTATTATAATCAACAGTGTTGCAGTGAAAATCCTTGCCAATGTCTACTGATGTATGTGTGCAAGTGAATCTTTTTGAGTAGTGGTTCTCAAAGTGTGTCCCCCTGGGCTGCAGCATCTGGAGCTTGTCAGAAATGCAAGTTCTATGGCCCCACTCCAGACCCACTAACTCAGGAGCTCTGGAGTGGGAGCCCACGGTCTGTTCTGAAAGTGCTCCTGGAGACTCTGACCCACCCCTCAGTTGTGAGCACTGTTGCTTGGCTTTTGTCCTGGTCTCAGCTTCAAGTCTTTCAAACACCGAGGCCTTGTCCCCTGTCCCTCATTTCTTTAGCCTAATTTGTCTTTTTCCAATTTAGACGGTTCCACAAACTCTCTGCGTGGGCTTAGGCAAGTCATTTTCCCCTTTGTATCAAAGTTTCCCACTTGCAAAATGAGACAAGTGGGTGCGATGGCCACTTGGGTGCAGGGCAGCTCTGGTGTTCTAAGAATCAGGGCTTCATCCGACAGACACTGTTTCCAAGAGAGAAATTTCATCATCCTTTATATGCCTGTTGGAAATTCATCCTGGAGGTGTGACTCAGTGTGAGTCCTAACATCCGGTCCTCTTCACTGAGGGCTGGCGGTCAGCTGGCAGGACCTTTCTCCAAGGGCTGACCCTCCCTGGCTCACGGTCAGGGGGTTCATCAGCTCTGGCCTTGGTTCCCCTTCACCATCAGCGCTGGCAAATTAGCAGTTGTCACAGGCCTGTGAAAGCCAATCTGAACACCAAGTTCAAGGCTAATTGAGTGATTATGTTATAATAGGAGCCCGATCTGATTCTTCTATGACTCCTTGGTTCTTTAGAAGACTTGCAAGAATTTCCTTTTGGAATTTTTAATGTAGATTTTATTTTTTCCCCCCGTGGAGAAGTAATACATATGTTTTCAAAAAAATTTGGAATGAACAAATATAACGAAGAAAAAATCATTAATAATCCTGCCAGTTAAAAGCTTCTGCTGTCTTCGTTGTAGTGTGGTTCTTTTATTCTCTCCATTGTCCTCATTGTTAAGATCACATATTTTTAATTTTGTTATCATTATATTTATCTACCTAATCTTGGTAAGTATATTGCTATTGAGTAGGGTCAGCCATTATTTTAACAACTCTTGTTCTAAATTGCTCCAAAGTGATAGGATATAATTCTACATTTGAGGGGATATGATTATATCTAAATTGATCCAAACCAATGAGAGATAATTGTATCAACTTAGAAATAACAGTGGAAATCAGGGAGGCAGCAGGAATCCAGGATTGCTTAATTTTATCATTACTTCCACAATCATCCTTCATTCTTCAACAGAGCATATATTTGAGTCACAAGATTTTGTTTCTTTCTTTCCCCCTCTTGTGGACTTTGATTTCTGGCCCTGGATAATGGCAGATCTGTTGGTTATGAAATTACTCAACGTTTCTGCTGCATGATGATGGGAGGTGGAACGCAGTGGGGCTCAGCGGACCCAGGTTCTAACTATGTGGTCCTAAGCTAGCCGGTTCTCCCTTCCGAGTCTCAGTTTCCCCATTTGTAAAATGAGAGGGTTGAATGAGATAATCAAAATCCCTAACATCACTCTTGTTCCAAGATTTTCCCTCCCTCTTCTGACCATACTGGCATTTAGGATCTACATTAGGAGGTGGAAGGGAGGCAAGTAAGAGCAAAAGGCAAGGCAATCTGGTTTTTGATCTGTAGCTGTAACCGAGAGGCTCAGATTCTGCTGGGGACACCCTCCTCTGAGCTCTGCTTTGTCCTCAGCTAGAGAAGACAATAAGGAGCTCCTATCTCCCTGGGCAATGTATCCAGGCACACAACTGAATTGGGTCCTCACTGTCTCTCTTTAAGACGTGAAATAAGGCTCATTATATGCCTTCTGAAAAAACAGAAGTAATGTCATATGTGTAGGTGGTTCAGTTTGCTGATGCTTCTTGGATGATTTTTCCTTGATCGCCAATTATCGTGAATCATCAACATCAAACAAGCCTGGCACCCTGAACTACTTAAAGCATACTCCAAATATTGTATGAAAGTCTGTGTTGGTAAGACCGGAGCTTCCAAGCTTTATTGTGGGGTGTGCAAATGGATCGTGGCAGGACTTCTCTAGATAATCAACATCTCAGCTCTGCATGCTTAATGCCTCAGTTTTCCAAAGTTCATTGTGGGCAAGAATGTGGTCACTCTCTCCACCAGGCCCACGTGGGTGACCCCGGCAGGGTTCTGGCAACTTCCAAGATGTTCTCCATGGCCCTGTTCTGATGCAGCAGTTTGAAGCTCTCTCCTTCCTGGCCTGCAGTGGTGCCGCCAACTCATTCTCTTCATTTTCTCTTAGTGTTTCTCTCTGACTCTTTTTCCTTCTATTCTCTAATTGGGGAACAGCCCTCCCCTCCCCAATTCTGCCCTGAGCCCATTTGTGCTGTTCTTCCGGTGTGCTCTGCCTTGGCTCACTTCTCTAATTCTCATATTTGTACTAAAAACCTAGCTCCCTGTCCTAAATTCCAGCTCTGCAACTCCAAGGGCCTGCTGAACATTTCCTTGTGTAGATTCCACCATTCCTTCAAACTCAGTTTATCAAGGATGAAACCTTCGAACCTTTGATGGCTCCCCATTGCCCTTAGGAAACTTAAACTCTTCAATGAGGTTTACTTGGTCCCTTATGGCCTATCACCTGCTTTTCTCTCCATTCCCAACTGTCACTCTCTGCCTCACACAATCCTTCCTGAGCTTCTTTCAGCTCCTTTAATGCAGAACCTTATTAAATGAATTAAGGGGGGCCCATCATACCAATACCCTGAGTCCTCAGAGCAGATGTCCAGGACAGCCTTGCCACTTAGCCCCAGTAAGGCATGGAGTATTATCATTTCCTGTATAAGCTGCTATGTGAAAAATAGGAAGCCTGCCCAAATGCAATGTGCTCTCTCTCACTTCTGGCCTTCACACATGCCTTGACTCTGCCTGGGACACTATTCTCCTTCCTCTTTCTGCTTTGCTTCAGGTTTTAGCGAAAGCATCACCTCCTCCAGGAAGCCTCCCTTGATGGCCATTAAATCTGGTTAGGTCTCCTGTTACATGTTCCTGTAGCATCAGTTACTTCCCCATCACGACATGTATCAACTGCTTTCCTGGGGTGTATTTTCCATCAGGCTTTAGGTTTCTCTCTCCTGCTCTTTGTTGCTGCCTCAGGGCCTGGTGCTGTACTTGGCACCTGGAAAGTGCTCTGCAAATGTTTGTTGAATGAAGTGGGCTAATGCATCACTGACCTGTAAAACAGTGCTTTCTCCTGCTGTCCATATATCTGTGAATGGTAGTTTTTCTCCTAAATTATTATGCATGCTAAATTTTGGTGTCATTCTTGACTCTTTCTCTCCCACCCCACTTATCTAAATCACTGCTAATTTTTAAAAATTGTTTCTGTGAAAATGGTTCTCACACCGATTTCTTCTTTTGCACTTCGCCTGCAGTGTCTTTCTACCGCTTGCCTGGACTATTGCAATAACCTCCTCACAGGTCCTCTCTCTCCAGCCTTACCCTCATCTCTCACATTTCCTAAAACAGCTTTTATCCCATACCCCCACCACCCCACCCTTGCTTCCTTCCCCCCAGGCTCAAAACCTTGCCTGCCTCTGCTGCTTCCATGGAAGGCAAACTTCCTTAGCTTTGCCATTAAGGACCTCTACCACATGGCCACAGCTGCTCCTAACAGCTTTATTTTCCACCACTCCTCTCACAATTCTCTTCTCCCAGCCCCCTAGATTTACCTGGGTCCATCAAGTGTGGGCTTTCCTGCTTCCCCCTATGTGCACACCTTTCTCTCCATGTTCTGGGCCTGCTTTCTGCCTCTCTCCTCCTAGAAGCCTCCCCATCTTAGTGTAAATACATCTGTGATGGTTAGGCTCATGTGTCAACTTGGCCAGGTGATGGTACCCAGCTGTTTTGTCAAGCAAGCACTGGCCTAACCATTGCTGTGAGGACACTCATGGCTGGTTAATAAACCAACAGGCTGGTTTATTAAATCATCAGTCAATTGTCTGTGGTTGTGACTGATGACGTCAACGAAGGGCGTGTCTTCCACAATGAGAGAATGCAGTTGGCTGGATTTAATCCAATCAATCAGATGAAGACTTTTAAGCGAGACAGATAGAGGACCTTCACTTCTTCTTTGGCTGCCCAGCGAAGCGTCTCCTGAGGAGTTTGTTGAAGTTGCCAGTTTGTTTCCCGAGGAGTTCATTGAACATCTTCATTGGAACTGCTGGTTTGCTGCCTGCCCTATGGAATTTGAACTCGTCCATACCCACAGCAGCTGTGAAGTTCCAAGTCTGGAAGTGCTCTCTCTCTCTCCCAAGTATCTAAACTGTTCACTCTCACTTATCATCTCCTGCCTCAGATTATTATTTCATGTTCATTCCTTCATTCTTGCAATACACCTCTATTGAGTGTCTGCTGGGTACCATGTGCCGTGAGCTGGTGATTCAAAGATGAATTAGACACTGCCTCTCCTTTCAGGGAATTCACAGGTTGGGGGGAGGGGGTGAGAAAATCATGACAATGTCATGCTCAAGGTAAAATGGTTGCTCAGAGAAGAGGAGGAAGTGAAGACCTGTCGTAAAAAGTCAGGGAAGGAGGTAGGCATCTACGTTTAAGCAGCATGATAGAGTAGAAACAGTAGAGGAATAGAGGTCTGTGTTGGAATTCTGGCTTCACCACTTACTAACTCCTACCCTCTAAGCCTCAATTTTCCCACCTGTAAAGTGGGGATAACGTCATCCACCTTGAAGGGTCATGGGGAGGAGGGAATGGGATCACGTTGGTTAAAAGTGCCTATACCACATGGGCCCTTGGCAGGTGCTCAGCAAGGGAGCTCCTTCCACTCTTCAGATTTCTAACCACAGCACTTGTCCTTTCCATTCCTCGCAGTGTCTAGTACACTGCCCTTTACAAACTGTGAGCCCAGTGAATATCTGTTATTTAGTTGACTGAAATTCAGAGGGAAAAAGTAAAGTCTTCAAGGCTCACCATCCCAGGAAACAGGGCCACCCAGAACAGCTCTTTCAGCTGTTCCAGAATGATCGATTTCTCTTTTCCAGAACTGTGAATTTGGCATTTGCAAATTTGACTTGGCAAAATACACAGGGGCAACACCAGGCTCTTCACGCCAGCAAGAAGAGCCAGAGTCTCACCAAGGAACCGGGCACCCAAGCCAGGGAACATAGCAGTAACACTGTCCCTCGACCTGTCACGCCCCGCTAATGAAGCCAGGGCTTTCACGAGGGCAGCTCTTTGAAGCCTCACTCTGAAGCTCCTACCTCAGTGACGCGGAGCATGGAAGAGGAGTCCTGACTTAGCAAGAAGCCCAAGTAAAGTCTTTTATGAGGGGAGGGACTCTTCTAAGGAAACGCATTACAAACCACGGGAGGGCTTTGACTGTCACTAAATGATTAAGAAGCTTTTAAAGGACCATCTTCTGTGTCCACACCTTCTGTGCAGGGTTATAAAAGCTCCCCCGTGGAAGGAGACCCTCAAACTCTCAGAGGAAGGAGAACCAGGACTCGGCCTCACATCGGGCACTGCAAACCCTCCCGGCACCATGCTGTACAACTGCTCTCTGCCCAACCTGGGCTGTCACACCCGGCCCTGCGTGGCCCCCAGCTGCCACACCTGCCCCCTGCCCGGGGCCTGCAACATCCCCGCCAACGTGGATACCTGCGGCTGGCTCTGCGAGGGCTCCTTCAATGGCAACGAGAAGGAGACCATGCAGTTCCTGAACGACCGCCTGGCCAGCTACCTGGAGAAGGTGCGGCAGCTGGAGCGGGAGAACGCGGAGCTGGAGAGCCGCATCCAAGAGTGGTGCCAGCAGCAGGTGCCCAGACTACCAGTCCTACTTCCGGACCATCGAGGAGCTCCAGTAGAAGGTGAGGGGCTGGGCCGCTTGTGGCCTCCATAGCAGGAAGTTGTGGGGAAAGAACCTGAGATCTGATGAAGCAACAGCTTGAGCTCTCTGCCTGATGGAAACGCAAGGGCTGACGCCTGGCCTTCTCATTTTGTTCCTTGAGGGGCCATCAGATTTTAGGCCCAGGTCTGTTAGGTCTGAAAATTTGCATAGTGTCAGTGTTCTCTGGCCGTAATAGCACTTTGCATAAATAGGCTGTAATTAAAAGCTGCTTCTGTGCATTTGCCAACCTCCTGAATTATTACCCTGAGGTGAGAGAAGAGGGCTGGACCCAGGAAGGAAGCAGAAGCCTTGGAAATGATTGCACTAATGTCTCTCTCCTTATCTGGGCTTTTGGCTTCTCTGATGATGGCTGCTCAATTAATTGGGCTGGGTGCCCAATTAACACGATTTCATCGCTCTGACCCAGATGCCTCTGGGCTTCCCTGGCACACAGTAAGGGCAAGGAATGGTCGGCTCAAAACACAAGGAGGGTAAACTCTCCCTCGGAGGAGATGGTCCGAGCCCGGCACGGTGGCCCGGAGAACAGGGCTGCTCCCGGGTACAGTCCTTATAATTACTTGTTTACGACTTTCCCTTCTCCACTTGGTTGGATGCTTCTTGAGGGCAGGACCCAGTTCTTATTCAGTATTGTATCCTCAGCTCCTTGCACCATGCCTGGCACATAGTAGACATTTTTAATAAATGTTTTTATTATCCACTGCTCAGCATAGCTTCATTAAGAAAGAAAAGGGAGGATTATTTGCTGCTGATTTTCATG
This sequence comes from Bradypus variegatus, assembly GCA_004027775.1. NCBI lineage: Eukaryota > Metazoa > Chordata > Mammalia > Pilosa > Bradypodidae > Bradypus > Bradypus variegatus. The sequence goes on from PVKY010011531.1 coordinate 9,601, forward strand.
TGTATTTCTGTGATATAGTTCTTTTTTTTGATATAGTTCTTTTTAAAAACCAGTTTCTCAAATATTTATTGAGCTTATATTACATATATTACAAATAGCATTTAATAACCTTCCGTAAGATAACTGTGATTTCTCAGTCTGATTATTTTAAGCAGATTAGTAGGGATTGCTGTGGGCTAAAAATGACAAAGCCCTTGCTCATCCTGGAAGGTTTTGGGTCTTTCAGATCCTGTGCTCCAAGTTGGAGAATGGCAGGCTGGTGATGCAGACCGACAATGCCACGCTGGCCATGGACGACTTCAGAACCAGGTGAGTGGGCAAGTTGAGACAGAAGCTCATCTTTCTTCTCTTGCTTCTTTCTCCATCCCCGTAGCCTGTTGTCAGGACTGACAGACATTGACAGAGCCTTTTCCCAGGTGTTTTCCCCAAGCTCCACAGAGCCACTGCACCCCAGGACTCAGAGATTCCTTCTGCAGGCTGCAGACTCCTCCTCCTGCTTCTCTGTAAAGCAAAATCCCCAGTCACACCGAGAGTCGGGTGGACCTCATGGTTCCCTGATGCTCTGCTGTGCACAGAATTCAGTCATGAGAATGTGAGAATATTAATTTGGAAACCTCACGATTTATGGGCATTTTCAGTCCACTGGCTCTGTATTTATTTTGCATGGTTAGTGCATTTTTCTCCAGGAGCTACTCTTTGGTGTTCCAAGCCCCAACAAACAAGATGGTTTTAAGAACCCACGAGCCCTGAGTCCCAATTGTCTCACAAACCAAAGGAAACTAGAGCCAGTGCCAGGCCTGCTCCTGCCCAGGCTGCCCCTGATCCCCCTGTGCTCACAGGTACGAGAGCGAGCTGTCCCTGCGGCAGCTGGTGGAGGCCGACATCAACGGGCTGCGCAGGATCCTGGACGAGCTGACCCTGTGCAAGGCTGACCTGGAGGCCCAGGTGGAGTCCCTGAAGGAGGAGCTGCTGTGCCTCAAGAAGAACCACGAGCAGGTGAAGTTCCCCGAGAGAGACAGGATCCAACTTGCCAAGGCCTGTTTGCCGCCCGCTCCAGGTTGCAGGAGAGGCTGTTGACTAAGGCTTGGTTAGTGGAGGGAGCTATTTTCCAAACAAAAAAGGGATTTGTAAAGAGTGAGTCATCTAAAAATTCATGATATGAGATTAGGATTTTGCTGCCAGAGTCAGGAGTGTGATTGAAGGAAGTTGGCAAGTCCAATAAAGCAGAAAGTTCAGCAGCAAGGTGGCCGCAGCCTCTTCTGTGCCTGGGTCAGAGTGGGGGGAGAGGGGGGTGGTCTGCAGAGATTTTCTAGCCCAATTCTCCATTTAGTAACAAGGGAAGGCAGGATGGCTGTGGGTCACACAGCTGAGAGGGCTGTGCTGGAAACAAGGCAACTCCCCTCGTTTTATTCCAGGGAGTCTTTCTACTATTCAGTGCTGCTTGGAAGAAACACTGAGCAAAATGCTCACCAGCGTTGTTCAAGCAGTTGCATGACAGAGAAGACAGATATTTTGTGCAAAGAATAACTCCCAGAAACATGTAAATGGTAATAGCTAATATTAATTGAGTGCTTATTATGTGCTAAGTGCTTTAGAATCCAAGGGGTAGGTACTAGTCCAGTTATCGTTTTACAAATGAAGAAATTGAGGCTTCTACAAGCCATATAGTAAGTGGCAAAGATGAGACCCAATTCAAATGTCTGACATCCATCCAAGCCCAAGTGCCAAGCTATACTAGCTCCCTAAAGAGATTAGCAGTGAAATGAAGTGATACTCATTTCCTTCACCTAAATCTACGCTAGCTAAATTTATGCAATCCGGGATGGCAGATTTTAGCAGATGGCAGAAAGTGAGCATTCTTTTTTTTCCTTTTTAGCCAGAATCTATCCTTTTTATTACCCATGGTTAAAAAGCAAACGTTAGAGACTATGGGATATCCTAGCAGAAACAATCGAACTGTTGAGTGTTAGGGGACCAGAGTTCAAATCCTTTGTGGGCAGACCATTGCAGCTCTCTAAATGAGGAGTGATGCACTGCATATGAAGGATGGAAGAAGTTGTGGATTTGAAAGCACTATGTCAACTAGAATACACAGATTATTCACCGAATGTAGAACCCAGTTAATGAGAGGATCGGAGGGAAAAGGGATGGTTAAAAGTTTAAGAGTTATCAGAAGTTGAATTGCATTGTCTTAAAAAAGGGCATCAGGATCCGTTGGGATATTTTCTATTTTGCCCTTGCTCCACCAGGAAGTCAACACCCTGCGTAGCCAGATCGGAGACCGCCTCAACGTGGAGGTGGACGCGGCGCCCACCGTGGACCTGAACCGCGTGCTGAACGAGACCAGGTGTCAGTACGAGGCCCTGGTGGAGACCAACCGC
>PVKY010011532.1:0-11981 GCA_004027775.1 Bradypus variegatus
CCCCTGAACAGCTGAGGGTGAGGCATGCTATGTCAGGGTAAGAATAGGAACCCCCTCTTCTGCTGATCCTCCGTGCCCCTGACTATTCCAGGTCCTGGGATTTGAACAAAATCTGCTACAAGTCAGGAGTTCCCCTCATTGAAAATGGGATGATTGAGCGGGTGAGTTTCCTTAGTTATTCCATAAGACTGGGTAGAGGAAGGGGAGAGCTCAGAGGGGCTCCAGGAGGCTCAAAGTCAAGGGGGTAGGGGGGTGCAGAGAGCATCCAACAAAAGTCATGGGGAGAGGACCCCTCATGGGACAGGACTGATGTTGCTTGGGGTGTCCCTGGCAGATGATTGAGAAGCTGTTTCCGTGCGTGATCCTCACCCCACTCGACTGCTTCTGGGAGGGAGCCAAACTCCAAGGGGGCTCTGCCTACTTGCCGTGAGTGCCACCACCACTGCTCCTGGGGCTCTGCTTCATCTCCTGAGAGAAATGAAGGGTGGGAGTGAAGATGATGATAAAAACCATATCCAAGTCCAAGTTACCTCCCAGGCCAGGCTCAGAGCTGAGGCTCTATCCACATTCCCCTTCTCCTCACCTTCTAAGAAAGAAAGACCTTTTTTTGTTGTTTTGTCTTATTTAGTCAAAACAAAACACAAAGATCTGTTAAGGCCTAAGCAAAGGACAGAACGATTCCCCAGACAGAGACTGTGTAGGGAGCATTAGCTAGGCATCAGCTAAGCTGTTGCCCAGGCCCGATAGAGAACCTGTTACAGGCAGGTGTCCCCTATAGTTATATATTAGAACCAGGCTAAATGGCTTGATAAGGGACTCAGGGGAGGGCTTTTCTGGGCTCTTTCTAGCTATTAAGTACCATCTGTCCAGATGTCCGTTTCAGTCCCTTGTGTCCCTCCACAGCTCACTGCAGCAACCTAGTTGGGCTTGTGCAGCCTGGGAGCTCTGGGTTCTGAGTCTAGCACACCCTTTATCTAATGGAGAGGGACAAACAAGCAGACAGAAGGAGGGTGGGGTATGGCATGTCCTCACAGCAGCAGCACAGAGGGTGGGAACTGAGCCCCGATCCTCACTAACCGTGGGCTGTCCCCCCAGGGGCCGACCTGACATCCAGTGGACCAACCTGGATCCAGAGCAGCTGCTAGAGGAGCTGGGCCCCTTTGGCTCCCTCGAGGGCTTCCGGGAGCTGCTAGACAAAGCGCAGGTGGGCCAGGCCTACGTGGGGCGGCCCTGTCTGCACCCTGATGACCTCCACTGCCCACCTAGTGCCCCCAACCATCACAGCAGGCAGGTGGGTTTCAGCCCAGGTCTGCCAGGGAAAAGCTGCTTTCCTTCCCTTTTCCCTCCTATGTGTTCCACTGTTATAGGAGAGAGCAGATTGTTCTGTCTTCTGCCTCTCACTTCCTAGACAGTTATCCTACCCCCACTGTGCCAGGCACCTAGAGTAATAAAGTTATCCCCATTCAGTTCCCCTAAGGAGCCCTCAAGTGGTGGGTCAATCTCTTTTCCCTTCTCTAAGTCCCAACAAGGCTGGACTTGATCAAAATAAACTTGTCCAGGGAAACTAAGAACAAATTAGCTAAACACTAATATCATACCTAGTTTCCCAAGTGTCCATGTGGCCCTGTGAACGTGGTGCTTTTTCCAAAACCCATCAAAGTTATGCCAGCTCCTTCCAGCAGCCTGTCTCCAGGCCTCTGCTCCCTCTCGTGGCCACCTGTCTACAAGACAATAGCTGTTCACTCTTACAGAATAGGCAAGGGGCTCAGGAAAATGGTTATCGACACTTCAGGCCCACAGAGTCTGTGGCAGGCATAGCTCTTGGTGGTAGAAGCCCAAGACACCCAGTTATCCACAGCCAGGGCCTTGAGTAGCAAACTCCTCCTGTCCCCTCCAGGCTCCCCACGTGGCTCAGGAGCTGAGTGGGGGCTGCCACGGCTTCTCCCACAAATTCATGCACTGGCAGGAGGAATTGCTGCTGGGAGGCATGGTCAGAGACCCCCAAGGACAGCTGCTGAGGTAGGGCCTTCCCTGGGAGAAGGGATGGGAATCCACCTCTGCTGCCAGGCATCTCTGGCAAGCCCCCTGCAACCCCCTCCCCAGGTGGAGGGCTACCTCTGACCCCTAATTTCCCTACACACCCCACCAGGGCAGAGGCCCTGCAGAGCACCTTCCTGCTGATGAGTCCCCGCCAGCTGTATGAGCACTTCCGGGGTGACTATCAGACCCATGACATCGGCTGGAGTGAGTTGCAGGCCAGCACAGTGCTGCAGGCCTGGCAGCGGCGCTTCGTTCAGGTCAGTGTGCACAAGAAGCCTGGTAGGTGCCCTAAGGCCTCTCCCTGCTCCCACCCTCTCAGATCCACCCTGTCTCTCCAGCTGGCCCAAGAGGCCCTGCCTGAGAACGCGTCCCAGCAGATCTACGCCTTCTCCTCCACCACCCTGGATGACATCCTGCATGCCTTCTCGGAAGTCAGTGCTGCCCGTGTGGTGGGAGGCTATCTGCTCATGGTGGGTCCTGCCCTGGCACCTTGCTCCATCTCCACCCAGTGCCCACCCTGGGGGCCCCTGTCCGAGACATGCCCTCTCTCCCCACAGCTGGCCTATGCCTGTGTGACAATGCTGCGGTGGGACTGTGCCCAGTCCCAGGGTGCTGTGGGCCTTGCCGGGGTGCTGCTGGTGGCCCTGGCAGTGGCCTCAGGCCTTGGGCTCTGTGCACTGCTTGGCATCACCTTCAATGCTGCCACCACTCAGGTACACCAGGGCATCGGGGCACATTTGGGTGTCAACAGGTGAGGCCACATCATGCCTCCAGCTGCCTGCCCCTCTGCCCCCTGCCCCTCCAGGTGCTACCCTTCTTGGCACTGGGCATTGGCGTGGATGACATATTCCTTCTAGCACATGCCTTCACAGAGGCTCCACCTGGCACCCCTCTCCAGGTGAGACCTCTTTCTCCATCCTGGTTTCATCTGAGGCAATTCAATGCAGTCATTAAAAGCCTCATGGTTCAAGGGACCTTGGGCTGGTAGTTAACCTCTGTGCCTCAGTTTCCTCATCTGTAAAAGGGGATAATAATAGTGCTTGTGCTTGTGTCATAAGGGTTGTTGTGAGGATTCAGTGAGATAATCCAGGTTAAGTGCTCAGAACAGTACATGACATATAGTTGGTGCTCAAAAATACTAGCTGCTATGTAATTATTATCCCACCTCTACCATCCCAAGTTCCTGAGTCTCCCCATCACCCTACCTTGAAAACCCATGGCACCCCCTCTGTCCTGGCAGGAGCGCACAGGCGAGTGTCTGCAACGCACAGGCACCAGTGTGGCTCTCACGTCCGTCAACAACATGGTTGCCTTCTTCATGGCCGCCCTGGTTCCCATCCCTGCACTGCGGGCCTTCTCCCTGCAGGTGTGGCCTCGTGAACTGGGCCAGGCTCTGGGTGGGGTATGGAGATGGGGCAAGCTTCATCCAGCCTTTGTGCCCCTCCTGTCCATCCCCAGGCAGCCATAGTAGTTAGCTGCAACTTTGCAGCCGTGATGCTTGTCTTCCCAGCCATTCTCAGCCTGGACCTGCACCGGCGCCACTGCCAGCGCCTCGATGTGCTCTGCTGCTTCTCTAGGTACCGTCCCTGTACCCTCACCCCCACCTCAGCAGGCCTTCTTCCCTCGACCCCCTCCCCTCCTGTCCCCTCACAAGCATTTCAAGGCATAGATGTGTCATCTACTCTATCTGCCTCTTCCAGCCCCTGCTCTGCTCAAGTGATTCAGATTCTGCCCCAGGAGCTGGGGGACAGGACAGTACCAGTGGGCATTGCCCACCTGACTGCCACAGTTCAAGCCTTTACCCACTGCGATGTCAGCAGCCAGCATATGGTCACCATCCTGCCTCCCCAAGCCCATCTGGTACCCCCATCCTCTGACCCACTGAGCTCTGAACTCTTCAGCTCAGGAGGATCCACACGAGACCTTCTAGGCCAGGAGGAGGGGACAAGGCAGAAGGCAACCTGCAAATCCCTGCCCTGTGCTCGCTGGAATCTTGCCCATTTTGCCCGCTATCAGTTTGCACCCTTGCTGCTCCAGTCACACACCAAGGTAAGACTCCAGGCCGGGGGACGATGGGGTGGGGCAGGGCAGAGGCTTAGGTGTCTCTGAGCCCCAAGAAGGACAGAGGGCCTAGCCCACCAACTGAGGGTTGGAGGGTGTCCCTGGGCCTCTGCTTAGTTGCCATTCCCCACAGGCTGTGGTGCTGGTTCTCTTTGGGTTTCTTCTGGGCCTGAGCTTCTACGGAGCTACCTTGGTGCAGGATGGCCTGGCCCTGACAGATGTGGTGCCCCGGGGCACCAAGGAGCATGCCTTCCTGAGCACCCAGCTCAGGTACTTCTCCCTGTACGAGGTGGCCCTGGTGACCCAGGGTGGTTTTGACTACGCCCACTCCCAACGCGCCCTCTTTGATCTGCACCAGCGCTTCAGTTCCCTCAAGGCTGTGCTGCCCCCACCTGCCACCCAGGCACCCCGCACCTGGCTGCACTATTACCGCAACTGGCTACAGGGTGAGAGGCGAGGAGGCCCTCGGAGAGGGAGGCCACAGGGAGAAGTCCCCTGGGGCCACAGGCCGACTGTATCTTATCCCGTTCTCTCCCAGGAATCCAGGCTGCGTTTGACCAGGACTGGGCTTCTGGGCTCATTACCCACCACTCGTACCGCAATGGGTCTGAGGACGGGGCCCTGGCCTACAAGCTGCTCATCCAGACTGGGGATGCTCAGGAGCCACTGGATTTCAACCAGGTTGGGAGAGGATTAGAATGGTCAGGATGCTCAGAGGGCTCAGGCCTCCTGGGCCCAGGCTGCCTGCGGCCTGCTGCTGCCTTCAGCCCTCTCTGCCTTTGCAGCTGACCACGAGGAAGCTGGTGGACAAGGATGGGCTGATTCCCCCGGAGCTTTTCTACATGGGGCTGACTGTGTGGGTGAGCAGTGACCCCCTGGGTCTGGCAGCCTCGCAGGCCAACTTCTACCCGCCGCCTCCTGAATGGCTGCATGACAAGTACGACACCACCGGGGAGAACCTTCGCAGTGAGTCCTGGGAAGGCCCGGGAGAGCCTTGGCCTCAGCCCACCCAAGCCTCTGACCCTACTCAGCCTCCCCACTGTTGCCTGTGCCCACCATCCACCCCTTCCTTCTGCAGTCCCGGCAGCCCAACCCTTGGAATTTGCCCAATTCCCTTTCCTGCTGCGCGGCCTCCAGAAGACGGCAGATTTCGTGGAGGCCATCGAGGGGGCCCGGGAAGCATGCACGGAGGCAGGCCGGGCCGGAGTGCGTGCCTACCCCAGCGGTTCGCCCTTCCTCTTCTGGGAGCAGTATCTGGGCCTGCGGCGCTGCTTCCTGCTGGCTGTCTGCATCTTGCTGGTGTGCACTTTCCTCGTCTGTGCCCTGCTGCTGCTCAACCCCTGGATGGCTGGCCTCATAGTGAGTACTTGCAGGGGTGGTTCATGGGGGCCCAGTGGCACTGCCCACCCCTGCCCTGCCCATCCCGTCGTCCCTCCTCCCAGGAGCCCTGGATGAGCCCTGCCCTCCCCAGGTGCTCATCCTGGCAATGATGACCGTGGAGCTCTTTGGCATCATGGGTTTCCTGGGCATCAAGCTGAGCGCCATCCCCGTGGTGATCCTCGTGGCCTCTGTAGGCATTGGTGTGGAGTTCACGGTCCATGTGGCATTGGTGAGCACAGGCACTGGGGAAGGGCAGGGCAGCTGACTGAGTGTGCGACAGAGCCTTATCAAGAAGAACAGGGGATGTATCAGCAATACAGTCTTCACCTTCAAGGAGCTTGTATTCCAGGGGGTAGAGAGAGACAACAAACAAATAGCCAAATAAATAAACAAGAAGCCATTTTGGTTGAGAGGAGGGGCAAAGACCTGACTGGAATGGATGAAGGATAGAACAGGTGGTGAGAAAGTGGGAACCACCATCCCTGTGAATAGTCTTTGCTGTAAAGGGGATTGGAGAAGTGGGATGGTAGCTGGATGACAACGTGGGCTTAAAGGAAGGATTTTACAAGGCAGGGATAGCAGCGGAAGTAGACACAACCCTCACTCTCCTAAAGGTGCCTGCTCTGTGGCAGAGGCAGGAGGGGGGCGTGGGGGCCACAGTCCAGCTGGATGCACCGACACACACCTGGCCAGATTCCACAAACAGTCCCCTTCTTTTTACTCCCAAATGTAAATAGTCCTATTGTTTTCCTGATTATAAGTACAATATATACTTATTGGGAAAAAAAAAAAAAGTTGTCATGCAGAAAAGTACCAAAAAAGAATTAGAAATCCTCTGAAATGCATCCCTGATAAGTAGCCTAGCACTTTGGTGGCTTGTACTTCCAGAGCAGGGATGTTCAAGCTCGCTGAAAAGGCCAGACAGTAACTATCTGAGGCTTGGCTTTGTGGGCCACATGGCCTCTGTCTGGACACTGCTCTGACTCAGCCTTTGTAGTCCCAAAGCACCCATAGATGATGTGTACTTGAATGGTTGTGACTGTGTTTTATCAAAGTTTTATTTAAAAAGAACAAGTGGCAGCTTAATGCCACTGAGTTGATTGTAGATTTAATGGTTAAAATGGTATCTTTTATGTTAGATATTGTACCACAATTTAAAAACAAACAGGTCAAAGGCTATAGTTTGCTGACCCCTACTGTAGACGACTCTGTGTGCAAGCTCACCAGAAACATCTGTACAGTGTTACCCAAATGGGCACATGCATATTTCTGTGCGTTTCCCACAACCCCAGTTCACTTGCCCTTTAGATCCTCCTGTGTGGGTCAAGGCATGGGTGAGCCTTGGGGACCAATGAATAGAAGTTGGGGACATGGCTGTGCTGGCCAGGGGCATGCAGGCCCCGAGGTTGGCAGAGCTGCAGCTCCAGAACCATTTTGTTTCCCCAGGGTTTCCTGACCGTCCAGGGCAGCCGGAACCTGCGGGCCGCCCGGGCCCTGGAGCACACGTTTGCCCCTGTGACCGATGGGGCCGTCTCTACATTGCTGGGTCTGCTCATGCTTGCTGGTTCCAACTTTGACTTCATCGTGAGGTAAAGTAGGAGAGGGCTCGGGGCTGGGAGGTAGGGGCAGCTGGAGTCGCAGGGCCTGCCCAGGCTGACCAGCCCTCCCCTTCCAGGTACTTCTTTGTGGTGCTGGTGGTGCTCACGCTTCTGGGCCTCCTCCATGGGCTTGTGCTGCTGCCTGTGCTGCTGTCCATCCTGGGGCCCCCACCAGAGGTGACCACACCCTCCCCCTGTCCCCAGCCCAGTGGATGGGGGGATACAAGCAGGGGAAGAGGCAGAGCCAAGATAGAATGCCCTGAGTGGCCAGCAGACCCAGCTCAGCTCACAAAGAACCTCCCCAGCAGGTGCCCCCAACTGAAGACAACAGCCTCTTGCTTTTCCCAGACACCATTCCCCTGCCCCTCAGCCCTCCTGGCTTCTTCGGGACTCACCTCAGCCTTTTATGGGCCAGAGCAGGGTTTACCGCAGGCCATAACACACTGTCCTTTGTCAGCTCTTGTATCCTGCTGGAGGCCAACAAGACCCCCGGCTTCCCAACAGTCATGAGAGAGGGGTGGGTGAGGCACTGGGGAGGTGCTGAAGAGGGCTGTGGCCCCCGTAGCCTCTAGGCTCACTGGGACTGTCGTCAACCCCCAGGTGGTTCAGATGTATAAGGAGAGCCCAGAGGTCCTGAGGCCCCCAGCTCCAAGAGGAGGAGGACGCAGGTGGGGGATGTCCCCCACCCTGCCCCAGAGCTTTGCCAGAGTGACTACCTCCATGACCGTGGCCCTCCACCCACCCCCACTGCCTGGTGCCTACATCCACCCAGCTTCTGAAGAGCCCACTTGGTCCCCAGCTGCCACCCCAGCTGCCAGTGGCTCCAGCAGTATCAATTCTATGGGACCATGTCCAGCCACTGAGTAAAAGGGCAGCTGAAGCAGGGAGACCCTGCTTGGGCCCCATGAAGTCAGTGACAGGCAGACGGGTGCAGTGTGGAATGCAGGATCAACCCCCAAGGGCCCTTCTGCTACTGCCCTCTGTCTGCATCCCCATCCCTGACTCAGCCATCAGCAGACCTGCTTGATATCCCTGCAAAACAGCTGCCCCTAGGCTGTGAGCAGCCCTGCATATCGTGTGTGTGTGTGTGTGTGTGTGAGAGAGAGCGGCCTGGGTCTGTGCCGAGTGAAAGCCCATGTGCCCATGTGCCTGTGCTTATGTCTGGGTTGGGGTGAACACCAGCACTTCAGGCTGCAGAGTGGCCTTGTCCGTCCCCCACCCCACCCCACCCCACACTCCTGCTCTCCCAGCAGCCCAAGCCTGGGGGGATCCTCCAGCACCCTTTGCCAGCCCTGGCCTCCCACTGCCTGCTGACTCCCAGGAAGACTCTCTCTATCCCTGCCCATCTTCTGCCAGGTAAATTATTTATACGAAGAGGTTTATTTTTGTAGTTTATACAGATGTTAGCTATGTTGAAAGCTTTATTTTTAAAGAGTAAATAAAATATATTCTATGTAAACTCATCTCGTGTAACTTTTGTGCTTTCTTTGAGGAAGAGCTGGGAGTTTGCAATTGGAAATCAGATATTAAAGGTGGTTTATAGGGTGAAAAGGAGTATAGTCTGGGCAGGAAAAGACCCAAGTTCTGAGTTTTTGTCACAGAACTTTGGTCTCTTTTTTCACCTAGCAAGTGAAGATGATGTTCAGCAAATATTTACTAGTCACGTACTTGGTAACAGGATCTGAATTAAGTGCTTAGTGTACAAAGGATACAAATTTTTCTGGAATTAAACCCTATTGTGTGGCTTTCAGAGCCATCAGAAGCCAGCCCTACTTACATCTCCAGCCTCCCACCCTCCTGCTCCAACAGTGGGGAGGGTGGGGCAGGAATGGGCAGAGGAGCAAAGCCAGAAAGCAACAGGAGGAAGGGGAAGTAGAAGCAGATAGGGAAAGGCCGTCTGAAGCAGGGACAGAGACAACAAGGGCTGGGGAGATATTTTAGGTTTGTGGACAGAGGAAAAGGAGCCAGGGCCCACAGCAACCTCCACAGCAGAGGCACTGCAAGTAGGCAGGTGGTCTGGTGCCCCCAACTCATCTTTGGGGGATGGGATGGGGCCAGGCAGCCAGGTGATGAGATGAGGGAGCTGCCCCGAAATTGAGGTTGTGTTACCGAGTGAGGCCTCTGGATTCAAGCGTGTTCTGTGGAGGATCAACAGCCCCATTGTACAGAGGCCTTGAAGGATCTAGCCACTCTCTTGGGCTAGAGAACAGCCTCACTAGACAGAGAGGGGGAGGTCTTTTATGCCCTTCCCCACCTAGCCCAGGGCTCTGCTCAACTGATACGCACACACCCTGGGTTCCTGTCATGCACTCACAGGAATGGTCCCACTCTGAGATCCCTGTCCTCTCATGGCCATCAAAGAAAAAATTGTACCACACAAAGTGAAACAGGCAAGGATGACTTTAAGTTTTATGGCACCCTGTGCCTCCCTAAGCATCTGAGAAGATGACGGTACAGCCGCCCAAGTTGGTGCTGTTTGTATGTCTGGGTAACATTTGTCGATTACTCATTGCAGAAATGGTTTTCAGAAAACTTGTAGCTGAACAAAATGTTTCAGATAATTATATCACTGACACTGATGCCATTTATGACTGGAATGTGGGTTAGGCAACAGGTCCAAGCGCTTAAGAAATCATGACATTAAAACAGCCATAAAGCAAGATGGGTTACCAAAAAGACAGCCATATTTGGTTATGTACTATGTATGGAAGAAAGCAATCTGAGAGAGTTGAATAGAAAAGGTAGTGAAGTTAAAAACTACAGAGAGAAAGTTGAACTACTTGGGAGCTATGATCCACAAAAACAGCTGATTATTAAAGATCATAGGAAGGACTCTGACTTTAAGGCTGTGTACCAGCAGTGTGTTAGGTGCTGCAGAGCATTTTTGGAGAAGTCACAGTAGAGCTGCATCCACTCATTGCTGAAGACCAATGATTCACATCTTTACAGTGATATTCTAGGTTTTTCAGTCAGTCAATGTGTTAAAAGTGTAATGTTTCGAAATAGTCTGGAACAACTGTTTGGGGAACATTTGTGACTGGACACACACCATACACCAATCTGGAATGGGTGGAATGGCTGAGATCACAGCACAAGAACCATAAATAAAGCTCCCAAACTGTGGAGCTGGCATCCTTCCCCCACCGGCATGGCAGCCTGAGTTGGAGCACTCCCTGTGGGGAAAAGAAGTGATCTCTGCTGGGAGCAGGGGAAAGTAGCTCAACCAAACTCCAACTGCAGTTTTAATTAATGAATTTAGACTACTGAATACAACCTACAAGCAGAGATAAACCCAGAGCAAGCAGGAAAGGAATTCTGAGGTCTCTCCCAACAGAGAGGAGGTGGGGCAGATGGAAAAAGTAATAAATAAAAACAGAGGCTTCTGAGCTCAGAATACTGGAAAAGGTCTATGTTCCAAGGGAAGAAGCACATAGAACCAGGTACCAACTCTGATTGACCAGCGAAACTAGGGGGCTGGGACTGGCTTTGAAAGGGGATTCCTTTCTTTTTTCTTTTTTTTCCCTCTCATTCTAAGTGGCTCATTAAAGAAAGCCTTGGGCATTTTCAGTTGTCAATGTTGGCCTAGGCAAATGTGGAGTTAAGATAGAGAGACAAAGGAAGAAGAAAAGTGAAGGAGATAATTCCCTAAAGGGCTTATCTTCTGTAAGAAAAGAGGGGGCAGGGCCCAGCTTAAGGGGCTGCCCTCCCTCAAGGAATTCATACCCCAGGGCCTGGAGGGAGGGGGGAATCAAAAAATAGAAACAGCTTAAGCTTGGCTTCTGACACCCTCGGCCCCTGGCTGGGACAGGGTCTGCTGAGAATTAAAAGCACTGCACCTCTTTACACTGATGGGGAGCTGTGAGCTGATAAGAACCACCTGCTGGGCAGGATAGGAAAGCACAGAGTCTAGAGGCCTCACAGAAAAGTCTGCTTCTCAGGGAAACTTGATACTTATTACACCTGCCTCCTTAGACCAGGGCCCTTCTAGCCTGGGAAAGTCTGTTTGGGGTTATCAAGGAAACCAGATGCCTAGAAAACAAAAAATTGTAAGTCATACTAGGAAAAACAAAGATATGGCCCACTCAGAGGAATAAACTTACACTTCAAATGAGATACAAGCGTTTAAACAACTAATTAAGGATGTTCAAACAAATGTGCTAAATCAAATCAATGAGTTGAGGGAAGATATGGCAAAAGAGATGAAGAATATAAAGAAGACAATGGACAAACATAAGGAAGAACTGGAAAGTTTGAAAAAACAATTGGCAGAGCTTATGGGAATGAAAGGCAAAATAGAAGAGATGAAAAGCACAATGGAGACATACAACAGCAGATTTGAAGAGGCAGAATAAAAAATTCATGAACTAGAAGACAGGACACCTGAAATCTTACACACAAAAGAACAGATAGGAAAAGAATAGAAAAATATGAGCAGGGTCTCAGGGAATTGAAGGACAACATGAAGTGCATGAATATACATCCCAGAAGGAGGAGAGAAGGGAAAAGGGACAAAAACAATAATGGAGGAAATAATCACTGAAAATTTCCCATCTCTTATGAAAGACATAAAGTTACAGATCCAATCAGTTACCACATTTCACTTTTGCTTACTTATTTACAAAGAGATTACTTTTAAACTGCCACCTACTGGCATATTTCCATAAATGTGTACTTTTTAATTAAAAAGAACATGCCAAAATTTTGTCTGTTGACTCAACATTTTGTTGAAAATAGCAATTTGGCCATGAAATATAACCCAAATAGTTTGGTCTTTATCACAAAGCAGCTGTCTTTCCAGAGCTCAATGCTGACATGCATGTTAAAATAATCACCTATTTATTAATCTACAAATGGACAATAATGTTGGCATGTTCTTTTCTATTTGTCTATTAATGGGCCTGC
>PVKY010011533.1:0-11997 GCA_004027775.1 Bradypus variegatus
AGACAAACCCCTCCCCTCTCCTTCATGACAAAGAGGCTCATTTGGAGCCTGGGCAAGATCTGCAAATGTCAAACTTGTAATTACAAGGATGAAATCATCTGGTTCCTTTTAAGCAAACGGGTTTATTGATCCCAACACTGAAGAAATGCTATTCTGGGGAACTTGCTTTTCTCTCTCTCTGGGATGATTGAGCTGGTGAGGGAGGAGTGTAAGAAGACCTGAGGAGGGGGAGGGCCCCTGGGAGGGGAAATTCTTTAGAGCCCAAAAGTGAATTTTGAAGTAAGTAAATTATCTCCCAATTAAAAAAAAAAATCTTAGGGCCCAAGAAACAGCTCACTCAGGCAGATGACACTCTAATCCTGGACTTAGAACTGTCTCCTTCCAAAAACTAGAAGCTGGTGGAGCCAGGGCTTTAGGCGCTGTGCCAGCCACTAATTTCCCCTCCTCTTCCAACCCTCTCAAGTCTCATTTGTGACTCCAGATCCTATTTCAAGTTTCAAGTTTCAAGATGGTACAATATTTCCTCAGTAACTGGAGGAAAAGCATTTTCTTAGAGAAAAAAAAGGCACTAGAAGCGCAGGGGATCCTGCCTCCTCTGCAAAGAGATGCTGTGGTGGCTGCTGGCACCAGGCCTGGAGAACTCCCTCCTTTCTACTGGATCTGGGGAGACAGGACATACAGGCCTTGATCTTCCCAGCTGAGGACGGACACACAGTTGACTCAAGAGAGTGGGAATTCTGGTCGGCCATAAGGCCTCTTCATTCAACTTTTTGGGGACCCTTCAGGAGCATGGAAGGGTGCGCCAGAAGGAACAACCCTGGCCCCAGCTCTCTATGAGCTCTTGGTTTGGTTAGGGAAACAGGCAGGGCTTTTGGCATCTCCACCAGCAGAGGCTTTACACTGGAATGGTTAAGAGGACGACCCTGGGGTCAGACAGACCTCATTCAGATCCCAGCTCTGCCACATACTAGCTGGACAGCCCTGGACAAGTGACTCAACCTCTCTGACCCTGTTTCCTCGTCTGTGGAATAGGGTCAGTAATATCAACCTTGTGGGGTTGTGGTGAGGAGTGAATGAACATGCTGTGCCCTGATGCTTAGCCATATTGTTATCTCTAATGGTTCAGGTTCTTGTCCCCGCCCCATAGTCTCTTACTGAATTTTCAGTCTCACTTTCCTCACTTCAGTCAGATAGGGACAGGAAGACCTGCCTTAGAAGGTGGTTATATGAATTAACTCAAGACAAGGAGGAAAAAACACCCAGCTCAGAGCTTTATAGTTGGGCCAGACTATTGAGGGTGCCTCACCACCCATTCAGCATTATTGTGAATTCTCTGGCCACCCACTCAAAGTCAGCCTGGGGGGTCTTGTAGGAGCAGTTGCCAACGCAGAAGGGTCCTCAGCGGAGGCCCTGGGCTGCTGAATCCTTAGGAAAGGATGGCTCCAAGCAGTGTGGCGTCAGAGAATTCAGTCAAGTTTTGTTTTTTTTTTAAATTGTGGTAACATGTACAACACAAAATTTCCCATTTTAACTGCTTTCATGTGTCCAATTCAGTGATATTAATTACATTCATAATATTGTGCCACCATCACCACCATCTATTACCAAAACTTTTCATTTCTGCCAAGTTTTTGTGGGGAGGGTATTTCTAGGCAGAGAGCAGATCCCCTGGGGCTGCCATCGGTGGGCCCTGGAACTGCCAGCTCTTAGCAAATCCCTCCACGGCAGGGTGCCTGGACCCCGCCAGACAGCTGCCAACACTGCCAGGAGCACAGAGCTAAAGGTACCCAACATGGGTGAACATTTCCTTTTTAAATTTCCTTTAATCCAGTTTTAAAAATAAGTAAAAACTTTTAACAACAATAATAACAAAAAGCATACCAAGGTCAGCAGAAGCAATGGCCTCCTGCAGCCTGTGGCTTGTTTTCCGGTTGGTGTGGCCGGATGGATCCAGACAACACTGAGTCTGAGTTACCCTGTGGCCTAGAGTTGCCACAGGCTGCCTGTGGCGCTGGGTGTCCCTGGCAGGCTTTCCTGCCCCTTTCCCCCCACATCGTTCTCCACCCCCGCAGCTCTGCCCTGCTTTGCACTCCCACCCTTCCTGGTCCAGCTCCCTAGAGCCTCTTGACTCTGATTTTTTTCCTTGTCAAAGCTCAAAGTGTCTCCTTTTCAACATGAACAAGTTAGGGTGGTCACTGCCTAGACATTCCTGAAGATCAGGAAAGTAATTAAACTAGAGGAAGGGGTAGCAACAGACAAGATGGAATTTAACAAAGGATTATGAATACTGAATCTTTATATAATTTTCTGTTTCTTAGTTGCTAGGGAAAGCTAGAAGGAAAGAATTGAAATGCTGGAACTGTAACCCATAACATCCTTTGAAATTTGTTCTATAGCTACTCGTTAAATTGTAATTTGAAAGCTATACCTTTGTGTTTATATGTTGTATTTCACAATAAGGAAATAACTGAAAGTATGGTACTATAACTCGTAATAAATTTGGAAATTTCCTATATATCTTCGTAAATCATACTTTGAAAGATATTACCTTTTTGTATAGATGTTATATTTCATAATAAGGAAGTAATTGAAACTGTGGAACTGTAACCTATATTTTTTGAAATTTGCTCTCTGCTTGTTAAATTGCACTTGGAAAGTTATCACTTCTATGTATATATGTTGTATTTCACAATTTTAAAAATGATCAGAAAAAAATAAAAGCTCATGGTGTCTATCTGGCCATCTAGGCCACTCTAATGGTCTTTCAACTTTTATTTTTTCCATATTTTCTATGGTAGAAACCACTGCTACTAGAGACCTGTTAGGGCTGCAGGTCTTTGAGCCCCACTCGGATCCATTGTAGGGTAAGAGTGCTTCCTTGTAGTAAAATTTCATACAAACATCTACCTAAACAGAACATGGTGGTGCTGATACCCCTGGGATATATAGTACTCTTTTTTTCCTATCATGGGGTCAGCAGCAGAAACACCTGCAAACCACAGGCCTTTCTACAGTCCTTGTTAACTAGGAGCAAAGTCATTGTTGTCCCTTCATTTAAACACTGGCTGGATTGTTCTAGTGCCCAAGTGTCTTCTAAGCTGGACTGGGAAGACTTGTTGGAGACGTAGCAGATGGATGAAGGAGCTTCTATTCCTTGTGACTTGGTCCTGCCTTGGTGTTTTGGGGGAGAGGCTACCCCACTCACCTCCCTACATAAACTGCAGGTATTCTAAGGCTAGTTTCATTGCACTGCACTCGTGCTCTGTGTAAGGTCCCCACCGTTTGACCAGAGTCATTGGGCAGCAAAATGAAAACAGTATCCTTCGCCAGATGTAGCTGGTAACAGACTGTTCAGTGAGCCCACAACTAATCCCACTCTTCTCTTTTGGGGACATTGATCTTTCCCTCTTTCAACCATGAGGCTCTCTCTGAGGCTGGCAATCACAGGCCCCCATCACTGAAGGAAGGGCATGTGACTTAGGTTGGCCAATCATATCACCACATCTGCCTGAACACGGTCATTTAGGCAGAAGGGAGAGTATGTAACCCAGGCTGGGCCAATCAAAGTCCTTCTCAGGAATTTTATGACTTGGAGTTGAAGGCGAGGCTACCCCTATCTTTTGCCAGGAAATGAAGGAAATGAATGCCGTGAAAGAGCCTGAGATAATTAGGCAGTGAGAAGAAATGGAAAAGAAAGAGTACTAACTTGATGGTGTTCATCTCACCTTTCTGTGATTTGTTTACTTGAAACAAAGCAGATCCCTTTTTGTTTAACTTTGAATCAGCCACCTGTCACTGCAATTGAAAGAGACCTAAGGGGAAGAACCTGAGACAGCTGGGGGCCCAACAAAATGGATGGTGACATCCATGTCCATACCCTTTCTGTTGGTTTGTACACATGCATTCACACAGGTTTGGTGTGAGGTAGGAGAATGTGCTCTCAGAAGGAGCTGATTCTATTTTTGGTATTCAAACATACAGGTTTAACAGCTGAAAACTCCCTCCCTGACCTTGGATGATCACTCTCTGGGCCTTAGTTAGGGTGACCAACTGTCCCAGTTTGCTTGTGACTGACTGGTTTCCAGGAACTTGGGCTTTCAGTGCTAAAACCAGGGCAGTCCCTGGCAAACCATGACAGTTGGTCACCATAGCTCAGCTCCATATCTGTAAAACTGAGACTGGATTAGACAGGGATGGGAAGTTCTGCCAAATCCCACACTCAGGCAGACATTGCCAATTGACCTCAGCACTAATTTCTGTGAGTTTAGGTGTAATCTCACAATCCTCTCCAAAATAGTCAGCAAACCAGAGTTGGCACCTATATGCCACCCTTGGACTATGTTTTTTGACCCCTGGAATTCTAAGGATCAGAATTCAAGGACCAACTTTTTAAACTTTATATTGTAGTAACATATATACAATTCAAAATTTCCGATTTTAACCACTTTCAAGTGTATAGTTCAGTAGTATTAATTACATTCATGATATTGTGCTATCATCAGCAACATCTATTACCCCAAATTTTTCAGCACCTCAAACAGAAAATCTGCACCCATTAAGCAACAATTCCTCCTCAACCTGTAATCTACTCTCTGCCTGTAAGAAATTTGTTTATTCTATGTATTTCATATAAGCGATGTCATACAGTACCTCTTATTTCACTTAACATGTCTTCAAGGTTCATTCACGTTGAAGCATGAATCAGAACTTCATTCCTTCTTAAGGCCGAATAATATTACATTGTGTGTATACACCACATTTTGTTTATTGAAGACCAACTTTGAATCAAGTTCTGCTATAAATCTAGTGTCAGATTCTCTCCAGCTTAGGCTAAATTACTTCCCTAGGAATTGTAGATCTTGTTTTTCAGGATTTGATTGCACATGTGGGTAAATATATGGACTGGCAATGGGTCATACATAAAATTTAGTTTGGTCTTTAGAAACTTACATTTATTCAGCGCCCACAAAGTGCTACACCTACCTCTCATGCTAATACTGCCAGTTTGTGAGTGCATTTTGGAAATAAGGAATGTGAGGCTTAGCCATCCAGTACTTGTCCACGGCCCACCAGCGGGCAGGCAGAGGAGCCGAGTAGGATCCCATCTCAGATCCGACAGACTCCAGCAGTCGCCACACCTTTCCACCATGATACGGATTCAGTTGGAACCGCTGGCCTGTTTCCACCATTGGTCTTCGATGCGCACTACCTGCACCCCTCCCCGTCGGTTTGGGGGCGCAAAGTCTTCAAAGGTTCAGGTTCCCTCACGCTCAAATAGACAACTGGGGTTACTCCGCGAGGCTGGGAAGCCCAGAAGTTCCAGACCGCCTGGGAAGGGCAGAAGAAAGAGTCCGCGCTGGTCGCTTTCCCCTGCCAAGCGCCGGTCAGATCCCCCCAGGGCGGTTCCACACTGAGTGGCCCGCGGGCGGACAGACGGAGAGGGTAGCGAAACGAAGAACGTTCGGGTCACCGCAGCTCGCTCCGCGGCCAGACAAACCCGAGGGTGTGCGGCGCATGCGCGGCGCGGGCCACGGAGTTGTGAATGGTGCGTCTTGTTTGCCAGAGTTTGGGGCGGGCGGACGCGCGAGGAGGCGGGGTGGGGCCGGCAGGGGCGGGGCGGGCGCGAGAGGTGGGCGGCGAAAGGAAGTGGCGGCGGCGGTGGCGGCGACTGGGGGCGGCGAAAGCTTGGTCCGCGCGGGCGGCTGGCAACGGCTGAGGCTGGGACGGCTGCAGCGGCGTGGGCTGGGCTCGAGCGAGCGGCGGCGCCTCAGGCTCCCAAGAGTGGAAGCGCACGCGGGCGGGCGGGCGCCTGAAACAAAGGGAAGCGAGAGTCAGGGCGCCGCGGGTAGGCGGTCAGTCGGTCAGCGCGGAGCCGGCCAGCGGGTGCCCGTGCAAGCCCCGAGCCCCGGCCAGCTGGCGCGGCCTCAGGGCGGGAAGATGCCGCGCGTCGTGCCCGACCAGAGAAGCAAGTTCGAGAACGAGGAGTTCTTCAGGAAGCTGAGCCGCGAGTGCGAGGTGAGGTGAGGCGGGCGGGCGGCGCGGAGGCCGCGGCGCGCCCCGAGCGGGCCCGGGCGGAGAAAAGTTTGGGCGGCGCGGCCCCCGGATACCCCCGGCCGGCGCGCCCGCGGAGGGGCAATCTCGCCGGGCCGCGTCTGCCCGCAGACTCTGCTTGCCCTTATCGGCGCCGCGCGGGGCGGGCGGGCGCGCGGGCGGCGCCGCGGATTTGGCTCCTGATTTCTGGCCGTCTTTGCCTTGCAGATCAAGTACACGGGTTTCAGGGACCGGCCCCACGAGGAGCGTCAGGCCCGCTTCCAGAACGCCTGCCGCGACGGCCGCTCGGAAATCGTAAGTCGGCGAGGCCCGGGCGCGCGCGGTCACTTGTTGCGCGGGGCCGCTGCGGCCCAGGCCGGTTCCGGACGGCGCCGCGGCTCCCGGAACTCAGCGGGGCCGACTCACTTCCTACTCGGGGTTCAAAATGCAAAACCGGACGCTGGCGGGCCGCGTCCTCGCGGAGACGCTCTCCCATGGCCCTCTGCGGGTGGGTTGCGTTCCCAGACCCGGCTCGGCAAACAGCTTATCACGACTGGAACTCAAAGCCGAGCCGAACTAAACGAGGAGAGGTCTTTGTAAAGGCTGTGAGGTTCATAAAGGGTTCGGGGCATCCGCAGGGCCAAAGCACCCACTGGAAAAACCAGCTGGGCGTCATTGAAGGTTCTGGCTCCTAAGCCAACGTTTTTTCTTAGAAGCTAGATTTGTTGGTAATCTAGATGTGAAACACATGACTCCGAGTAGCTGAGAATGAATCTTTCCGCCGGTGATCTGTTGTCCTAATAGAGAAAAAGGGAGCCTTGAAGGATATGCCACCTTCTTTTCTTAGAATGTTAAGCCTCAGGAGTTTTGGAAAGAAATTTCTCTCTTGTTTTCAAGCCTGAAACACATGCTCTGTTTAGTGCTGTGGCTCCTAAGGAGCTCGGGGATGTGAAACCCGCAGTTGATCTCGAGGCTGTTTTTTCAGGTGATAGATTTGGTGTCTTCTCTGTACCAGATGTGTTGAAACTAAAATCCAAGTGTCCTAGTTTCCCTCATCTCTTCATGATTCTTGTTATTAGAGGTGCTGATGCGGAGGGAATGATAGGGCAAAAAAAATGGTAGGAAGAAACTTAAGAAGTTGGTTGTTAAAAAAAAGTTGAAGCATTGTAAAATATAATTCTGTAATTTCTGTGACTTGGGCCCATTGTATTTTTAGAGACTTGAAGTTACAGTGCATTTTGAGTTTGGGTTAACAGAAGGAAGACATTGGAGACATTCCTTCCATCTTTTTATAGAGAATCATTTTTTAAATTCAGATATAATTCACGTACCATACAGTTCACCTTTTTCATTCACCCTTTTCATTTCATTACCCAAATTAAATTATTTTTAAAGAATATTCTGTTAATGGAGACTTTTTAGAATTCCATTATAGATAGATACTCGTTAAATTTATCAGGAGCTCTAGGGTATTTGGTCATTAATTCACTGTTATGAAAGAAAATCTCTAGTTCTTAGCTACTTCTAGGTTTCTTGAGTAATTGTAATATTTATATGGTTGAATTGTATAAAATACTTTTTGGTTTTGGCACTGAGTGGTGGATGATAAAATCATTCATTAGTTGATCCATTTACTGTATCATTTGCTTGGGTTTCCTTTTGCAAAAAGGTGGATGGAGATTGCTGACCAATGGATTTCTCAGAGATGATTGATGCAAATTTAAGGGATGAACTACAAAGTACTGTCCCTATGTTTTAAAGCTGAGGTTTTTCAGAAAACTGGTGAAACATAGTTACTGGAAGTTTCATATCAGACTCACTGCATGCAATTATAATTTAACCCATAGTATATGTAAATTGGCTGTATTAAAATATTGTTATAATATAGCAGTGTTACAGGTTACTTGTGCTTGTTACAAATTTCTTTCCAGGGGTGAATCCCACCTCCTAGGCCTTACCCACCCCACACCTCCAAATGTCTGATCCTGCAAATTTTAGTAAGTTCTTAATTTCTGATAGGCATTAAAGGTTAAAGAAGGTAGACTGAATTCTGTATAAGATTTGCCGTTAAGACGTCACACATTTTCTTAAATGATGTAATTTGTATCTGGGGAAGAATTTCACATTTCCTTCTCTTTTTAGTTTTCCCCTTTAATTCAGTATGACCCACATTTTATTATAGGAACATTGACTGCGAGGAAGTGGAGACCACATTAATTCTTTATATACTTTGCACAATGCCTTTTTTATCACTTGATTATTTGAATTTAGAGGTTACTTAATTTAATGCCTGAAACTTATCTTAATGACTTATGAGCAGACAGTGGCTTCTGCTTATTTGGTTGTAGAAAATAGGTTGTGGGAAATGTATTATTTTGCCTCTGTTCTGACAGCAACCATAAACAGTAAGAATATACATGGTTCTCAAAACTTCCCGATGTGGTTCCTGCTCCAGTTGCCCTGTTTTCCCTCTTTTTAAATTTCTTTTTATTTTGAACACCTCTGTAGCATATCAGTGAGGTTAATGAGGAGTTTATTTTGTATTTAGATTGGAAAGAATTTAAGGGCTATGATGGTCATGTCTCCTTAACTATGAAACTTACCTTGATTTCTTACCACAGCATGAAATAAAAGAGAATATGGGTGAAAGGTACAATCTGTCAATTCTTGTAGTAAGAGTGTTAGAGATGTCTTCACACTAATGATTAATGAAAGAAAATAAATATGAGCAGTATGGTGACTACTGTGAAAGCAGTAAAAACTAATATATTTTTTAATTACGGAAATTGAATGATAAAAAGTATGTTGGATTGACAACAAGGTGTGCTATTTTGTAATTCATGAAATTTATAAAATGTAATTGGGGTAATTGGGAAATCTTACCACAGACATTATATCAATATAACATTTTAATTTTTTTGAAGAGAATTTTCCCAACTCTTATGTATGTGTAGGTGTCCCATTAAAAAGAGTTCTGTGGCCAAATAAGTTTGGGAAATACTCTTCTAGAATGATCTGTATTTACCTCTTCTCCTGTCTCAGAGAGATCTTGATGAGATTAATGAGCATAAAGTGAAGCAGGAAGTCTGTTCTGAGGTTGGCATTCAGACAGGCGGTGAGGTAAGACAGTTTGCAGACTATCTTTACATAGCACAGAGCTGATTTGGGGTGTACTGAAGGTAGAAGGATTTTTTAGTAGGTGAATATTGAAAAAACATGCCTGATGGTTCTTGACACGGCATTCATTCATGGGCTGAATCTCTTGCTGATCTGCCTGCCACCATTCTGCTATGAGAATTTCATTTTCTGAATGAAGAAGCTGGCTCTGTTAGCAGGCTCAAAGTTATTTCTCTTATTTAGTTCATCAATGTGTGTATGGTGCTTGCTAGGTACTGTTCTAAGCATTTTACAAATATTAACTTGTGAGGAAACTGAGGCACAGAGGGGTTAAGTAATTTGCCTCAGTCAAACAGCCTAGGCACTTTGCCTACAGAGACTGTGTATTTCATTTGAACCAGTTAGTGGTGCTTATGGTGATTCATTTAGCTTCACTTGATTGGTTTTTTTTTAAATATTTTTTATTGTGACATATATATAAATAAAAGTGTTAACTTTCAAAGTACAATTTAAAAAATAGTTATAGAGCAGATTTCATAGAATCTTACAGGTTGCAGTTCCACCACTTCAGTTGTTTCCTGCTAGTTGTTCTAAACACTTGATTGCTTTTAAACTTATGCTACAAGTGCAGGAAAAGATTTTTTGTTTTAGAGGCTGAGGTAATATTGATATTAGTTCAGTCTCTTCATATAGAATATTTACCACAAGAAAAGGATATCCCAACTTGATTAGGAAAATGCCATCAAAGATGTCTAGAGATTTAGTAATTAGGTTGACAAATGTACTTAGAGTGTCAGTGATAGAAATGGGAAGTATAATTTTTTGCCTCTAAAGAATCTAAACTATTAATGATCAGAGGATCTAACTGGCGGATAGCTGAATCAACTGATGGCCTTAAACAAATTTCCCAAAACGTGAACCTCTTGCTTTTAGATAAAGACTGTGTGCTAAGAAACAAATTATGCTTCAGAGTTTTAATTAGTAAAATAGAACAAATAAATAAAAACTATCTACTTTCGTCAAAGAAGAGTTTACATTTAGGTGATGAAAAATGTTCTGTTTTTTTTTTGTTTTTAAATGCTTTTTACTTGTTTATTTCTTATTTCTCAGTTTCCCTCAGGAAGAATGGCAGTGTTCTTTCAGTTTTTTATGTGGGGGAAATAAATACAGACTTAAATTGCTTAGGGGCTACACTGCATGACACTTTATTGAAATGGTTTTAGATTGTCTGTTATAAATATTGTATGAACATGCTTCTCTTTTGTTATAGTCAGATCCAGTTCTTCTCAAGTCAGTTTTAGAAAATACATATTTTTAAAATCATCTAAGGTTTTAGAGAGATGAAAAGTACTGTCACACATGTTAATGTATGGTTTATCACAGAAGAGACCGTCTCAAGTGCATTTTTTAACATAGATTTTAGAATGTGCTGTTTCCTTGAGCAAAGGAAATCGGGAAAAATTAAACTGCCTTATTTATATAACTTTAAATTGTGGTTTACTTTAAAATTCAAAATCTTTAGATCTTCAGTGATTTTCATATTTAAAAATGTAAGTTTTTAAGTGCAGATATGGTGGCGTCTGGTTAGACATTAGCAATGCATGATCCTAACGTCAGCAAAAAATGACCTGAAAGAAAGTATTGATTCCATGTCTGATTTTATATTTAAGCAGCCAATGGCAAATGTCCTCAAAATGGAATCAGATGTTTGTAACTTAATACTTAAGAAAAATGATGAGTGCATATTTTTTACTTTTAAGTATTCTCTGTACTGCCTGGCTTAAGACATAAACTGATGTAAAAATAAATGACTGCCTGCATAATTTATGTAATGTCCTGCTCCTGATCCTGTTTGTATTGATTTTTCTAAAAGGCTTTTGTGGCCACAGGAACCAATCTGTCTCTCCAGTTTTTTCCGGCCAGCTGGCAGGGAGAACAGCGACAAACACCTAGCCGGGAGTATGTCGACTTAGAAAGAGAAGCAGGCAAGGTAGGAAACATTTCTTTGTAATTTGAAATACTGTGGGTTGTTTTATCGCAGATTATCTAATGGTGTACATTTTAATGAGGAGATCACAGGTCTCATTACACAGGCATTTAATCAGATTTGTTTTTATTCCATGTTATAAAGATGTAATGCAATTTTTTAAAATCACTGTCAAACTTTTTTATATCACTCCATTACTGATTTCATGTAACATTCACCATAGAAAGTTCTAGCCCTTAAAGAAAATATGTGCTTTCCTACATGTGAAATTCAAAACTTAATTCCTTTAAAAGCATTCACGAGAAGTTTTTTGTGTTTACTAAAATGTATTTGACTACAATGCTGTAAAAAGATGAAGGTAAAAGTGGGAAAAGGCTCTGTAGGCTTAAAATTTAATATTTAGAAATGGTTCATGGGTGACTGTCCACTTCTGTTAATGTAGCAAATTTAATTTTGAGAAAAACAAATGTGAAAACATTAACTTGGAAATAAGAATTGTTTTGAGGAAAAGCTGGGAAAACAGACGCCTTAAAATTTTTTCACTAGAAGTTTAGATTGAAGATAAGAAAAATGTAGGTGGAAATGTTTAACCTAAGAGCCCCTCTTAAAATCAAAGTTAAGAGTATTCTTTTATTTTGGTGAAACATTAATGAACAATATCTTGGGTTGGCTGATTGTTTAATGAAGTTGACTTCTTGAAATATAATTTTTAAAGAAATTAAGAAAAATTTTGACCTAATTTTATACTAAATATTTTTTCTGTTTTCCTTTGCAGTTTGTTTTCATATATGTTTTGTCACCTTGCTAAATCACTTTTCTAAGTGTAATCATGAATAGCAAAACTTATCATTTTATTTCCAAAA